>JABBWB010000306.1:0-50179 GCA_016628085.1 Suillus occidentalis
GGGTGAATGCCCGCAATGCGGCACCCTCTGCAGATCTGTGGCGACGTGGATATCAACGGGGTTGGCAAGTTGAAGAGGCTCAGATCACATTGTCCATCGCACGGTATGAAGGATTCGGAAGAAGATCCACGGAGACACAGAGATTGGACATCGCCCGTCAACGCGATCGGCTCCAAGGCCAGATAGACGGATTCACTTGGTCTGCTCTGACGCACTCGTGGGAGGGATTCGATGCAGATGATGAACCTGATGACTTGAACTTAGACATTCTGGATGACCTCGATGATGACCCGGCAGATTTCACGGAGGCACCCGATACATGGAGAAACTCTCCCGAGCTCACCATCATCCCGTTGCCATCAAACCTTGGGGTTGATCGATGCAGACGATGCATGGCAGAGGAATCTGATTCCCCTGGAGATGTCGCTTCGCGAAGGGCAGGCCAACGATGCCCTTCACAATCTCCGCATCCACCTGTGCAACAAGGCCATCCTGTTCCGAACGACTGTTAGGCAGGCCAAATCCCAAGCCCTGAAAACTTGAGCTTGGTCCCAGGTGACGTCGGTGCAGCAGGCAGTCTCCCTCCATGCCAGCATATACACAAAGACCAGGAAGCAAATGATGAAACTTGAGCCAGGGCATGACCAGCTTCAGAAATACAAACCCCTGCTCCGCGAGCAACTCAAAATCAGCACCGCAGTGGGCGACCCAAATGCCTGGGGTCAACGCAATGAATCTTTGGCTTGGTTTTGGTCTGTTGAAGTAGACCTGGGGGGTCCGGATCAATTGTGGAATGAGGAATGTGAGTTCCCGCCTGCATGAAATAGTCTGTGGGTACCTGATGGGACCCATTTGAAGTTTACCAAGTCCATTGGCTGAGGGCGAAGGCACTGCGGGATCGATGGAGGGAAGAAATGACACTGGTCAAATTGGAGATGGATTGGACATCCAACTTTTTGTTGTGGAAAGCAACCCAGTGGGGCGACCAGATGCAGGAATCATTGGAGAAACGACTTCCGGGTCACGCATGCTACTCGGGAAGGCAATCACAAATGTATTCATTGCTCGCACAGGATGCGCAGGCAGCATTTCAAGACCTACAGAACACGTTGATAGAGGATGTGGATGAATGAATGTTGTGTTCTCATAAAGTCCCTCTTTCCAGAACCATGATTGAGTCCCGGGAATTGTCTGGAACAGCCCATGTCGGAGTTTGAATTTCTTATCCATCCATCAGTCATTGTTATCTTCACATCTTGACCATCTTCCACTTTCATTGCCAGCATAATAGTCCTGCATCAGCAATGTCTGCAAGTCATGCATCCAGTTCCGGCTCTCCCAATCCTGGCAATCATTACCAACCCCTGAAGCTGGGCCTTTCAACCATATCCTGCACATTGGCCATGGCTGCATCTCGCGTCCGCGCATGCATCTCTCAATATCAGATGGAGGCTGCCAACAATGTTCCATCTTCTGACCGGATCAAGTATTTTAAAGCCGGGGTGCAATGGGAGATGAGTGTATGTCACCGCTGCCCTGATGACTGTGTTGGTCAATGCTAAGAATCTGAACAGAGCTTCGTCACACCACTGCTGCAGTACTCTGCTGCTCGCAATATCGTGTCGGTTGTTCCAGTCCCGGTCGCTTATATCCTCAAATTGTATCCCATGCTCACCTGGAACACGGTTCCGGACAACGTTTTCACATCCCACCTCCTGGCATTTGATGATGTTGCAATTGCAGGACAGCCGACCCGGATTGTGGGCAAATATGAACATCCATGGTGGATGGGTGACACCACAATCCCGGATGAACCATTGCATTGGGATGACATCATGGCCTCCTGCGTCGCTCACTACCAGTGTTGGGCGGTAAGATGTCAGCTCAATTGCCTTGATTGATGACTCATCTGTTGTAGGAGGCTGTTGAGGATGAGGCTTTGATTCTTCCGGAGATGTTGAAAGACAGTTCGAATCCCCCACTGATGGGACTGAGGTGGATGAGAGAACACCTGGTGTCATTGTTGGAGGAGCAAGATGAGGGAATCCAAGATAAGCTGGCAGAGGTGAAGATATACACTGCCATGCTGGAGAAGTTGAAGAGAGCCAAAGGAGTTTAGTCCCATTCAGTCTTCATTGTCTGGCAGATGTAGAATATAGTCATCAGAAAATCTCATGTCCCAACTCCCACATGCAATGTCCCGACCTCCGAGAGCCGGACAGCCGAGTCCCGAACCCCGAAATTCGGGTTTCGGGGTTCGGGACTCGGAGCTCAGAGCTCAGAACATTATTGCATGTGGGAGTTTGGACATGAGATTTTCGGATGACTATATTTTACATCTTGCAGACAATGTTGTTTCGTATGTCCTGTGTGATGTATTGGGTTGTGTTCTCATTTGGTGTGTCCTGAGCCACAAGTCCCGGACGACCGAGTCCCGAACCCCGAAACCCGAATTTCAGGGTTCGGGACTTGGTTGTCCAGCACTCGGAGGTCGGGACATTGCATGTGGCAGTTGGGACTTGAGACCCCCAGATGTCGGGTTTCAGGGCTCAGGGTTCGGGACTTGTGATGAGAAGGCAAGACACCACCAAAGAAAACACAAAAAGACATACTACACACAAACATCCGATCTACAATATCCCAGATACCCTGACTCCTGACATGGTTGCCGAGCTCTGGGTTGCCGAGACCCGAACTCCGAAGCCCGAAATTCGGGACTCGGGACTCGGGCCATGGCATGTGGCAGTTGGGACATGAGATTTTGAAAAGCCTATCATATTCATATGTTGCATGCATTGTTGTTTCGTATTTCCTGTTTTATGTATTGGGTTGTGTTGTCTTTTGCTGTGTCCCGAGCGACGAGTCCCGAACCCCGAACCGGGACTCGGAGCTCTGGCCATTGCATGTGGGAGTTGGGACATGAGATTTTCGGATGACTATTGGAAATCACAAATCCCAATTGAACCATTTATAC
The DNA here is from genome assembly GCA_016628085.1 of Suillus occidentalis. Classification (NCBI taxonomy): domain Eukaryota; kingdom Fungi; phylum Basidiomycota; class Agaricomycetes; order Boletales; family Suillaceae; genus Suillus; species Suillus occidentalis. The sequence continues at coordinate 2,975 of JABBWB010000306.1, forward strand.
ATCTCCCAGTCTCACATATCGAGTGCCGAGTTCCAGGTTTCGGGACTCAGTACCCTGGCACTTGGGAATATGACGTCCCATATATCACTTTTCCATTGTTCTACTCGAGTGTTGAGGTCCGGATGACAATTATTCCATGTTATTCATGTCTTTGGATGTATATAGGTCACAATGCTTGCTCCTTGTATGATCTTTCACATGCTGTATGGACCATCCACACTAGCCCATCCACATGATGGAACCCCTGCATAATTGTGGACAGAATCCCTCATATACCATGCCCAAGTGATCTGATCCCCTTCCACATCATACACTCCGTGTCTCACGATCTTTCCGGAAAACGCGATCATGCAGCCAGAATTGTACTTGAACTCCAGCTGCAGGCTTGGCATCTTCATCCGAGCATTGGAATAGTTCCCCACAGTGGTGAGAATGTCGAAGCATTCGGGAATGGACAAATGGTCTCGATGATTGGGGGTTTCCCGATTGGAAATGATGGAGAGGGTGTTGAACATGGATGCCCAGTACTGCAGGGTCTCCGGCATATGTGGCAGATCCTTGATTATTGCTTTATGTCTGAGGTTTGACATGGTTCGCAACCCTGCAAAATACTGCTCAGGATGCATGACCCTGAGTGCCACAGACGCAATGGCTGCTGGCCTTGCAATGGCTTTGAGGATATTCTCAGAGGAAGCTCCCTTCAATGATGCAGATACCTCCGGATCGGACAGATTCTGTTGGATAGGTGAGTTTGACTCCCTGAATCACCATCTCATCAGATCCTACCTCGTGTGCCTATTAAAACCAAGCCAGAGATAAATTGATGCATCCGGGAGTTGAGCCAACATTTTCCGAGCCCTGGTTGAACCACTTTTGATTAGTTCGCCAGTTGCCATCAACCTTAACACCTTTTCCGAGGCTTGGAGCGAGCAAATTGGTGGCCTCCCTGATTTCCTTCTGTAGGTTTCATTTTATGTTCAATATCCATCGAGTGACAATGCATGTTACACACCTGGGTGGTATCAGTCAGGGCATCTAGGAGGTACCATGTGATGATGGCACTGGATGCATCCACAATTGTGGCAGGTTCGTCCACCAACTTTTTGCCTTCATGGCCCTGGAGGACACCTTTCCAGCAACTTTGCCTCTCTCTGTTCATTATGCCCGGTGTCCTTCAGGGAGATCAATTTGCTGTATCTTGCAATATCCATCTGCATCTGAACTGTCGTGAAGGCATATGAATGATACAACAAATTTTCCGAATCTGCAGGAAGACCCACTGGGATTTTTGTGTGCCTTTATGAGTACACTGACCAAGCGATCGCATGCCATCACCAGATCAGTGTCTAGGTTGGGAGAAGGTATGACCGGCTCTCCTCCAGTCTTCTCTGCCTTGAATTTCTGTTTGGTGTATTCCCCTGCTTCATAAGTGATGGTCAGGGCCCAAGTGCACCAGATGTTGATGCCATCAGAAGTGGAAGGGGATGAAACATTCATGCTGCAAATTGAAGTTGGGGAATCAGATGCTGAATGCTGGACGTCCAGACTGTGGTGTTAAAGGGGGTGGAGATAGTCAGGATCAGATAAGGGAGCCTTGGACAATGTTGGCTGTCAAAGATGTGTTATCATTTATTTCTCAATGAAATACTACTTGATTTGAGTTGTGCTGCATTTCAGATATTCAGTTGTCGTGTTCCAGATCCCGGAACTTGGAACTTGGAACTCGGCACTCGGTATGGTTGACTCAAATTTTGGTGGACTGGAACTTGGCTTCTCGTAGGGCAACACAAGCCTTGCACCCGGGATTCAATGTTCTGCAAGACAACCTTGGCATCATCAAAGGCCATGTCAAGACAGCACCTGCTGCTCTCTTCAAACAAATCTCAACTTCAGATATTCATTTGTCGAGTCCCGGGTCCCGGACCTCGGAACTCGGAACTCGGCACTCAGAAGTCAGTATGCTTCACTAGAATTTCGGTGGTCAGAAGTGGGTGTCTCATAGGGCAACACAAGCCTTGCACGCTGGAATCAATGTTCTGCAAGACAACCTAAGCACCATCAAAGGCCATGTCAAGAGAGCACCTGCTCTCTTCAGAAAAATCTCCACTTCGGTTGGCCCTTAACATGGGAAGTATTGACTGAATTGTGTGTCAAGTCCCAGGTCCCTGGAACTCGGAACTCGGAACTCAGAACTCAGTATGCTTCACTCGAATTTCGGTGGTCGGAACTTGGCTTCTCCTAGGGCAACACAAGCCTTGCACTTGGGATTCGATGTTCTGCAAGACAATGTAAATGTCATCAAAGGCCATTGTCAGGAGATCACCTGCTGCTCCGGGAACTTGGTAACTTTGATTTATTAGCTCCTCTGATTTGGTTGATGTACAACTACCTCAGCTCCGTCATGTCTACAATTATGATGCACATGGGCCCACCCGTCTATATTTTATACCACCCTCGGCCCATCCGTCTAATACAATATCCCGTACAACACCCTCGGCCCACCCGTCTAATGACATATTTTATAAAACACTCCTGGCCCACCTGTCTAAGTAATATGTGTCTGGGCCCACCCGTCTAATACAATATTTTATAATACCCTTGGCCCACCCGTCTAATTTAATGTGTCTGGGCCCATCCGTGAATGTGATACCAAGTACCTACCCTTCTATCTGATACACATCTACCTTAATACACCCATCTGCATTATATCCAACTACCTCGGCCCACCCGTCTACTGAATATTCATGTACATCAGCCCACTCATTTACTCTACATATTCCCTGCATGGGCCCACCCGCCTCCATCGGGAATAATTTACCTCCCGGCCCATCCATTATAGTCGAGGATAATTTTGCCATGGGCCCATGGTCCACTGGCCCGTATCATACGGGATATTATGCACTGTCCATTCCCTCGTATTATACGGAGATAGGTCACTGTAATATGTGGATGACCAGGTAAGTTGCTGATTAATTTCTACAAGCTATTGTTACTAATATTTTCAGGCAATCAATTTAATTGAATGCCCTGAATTTCATTGACTGATCCGTCTTCTGCGACTGGAGTTAAACAATGCTGACATTTGCCACCACACCAAATTGCAGGAATTGATCCTCAACGCTTTCAATGAGTACTTTGAAGTCTTAAAGAGCGACCTCTCGGTAAGCATACTACTGTTGAGAGTCACACAAAGGGTCTTATTTTTTTCACATAGAAGGCACAGGGAAAGGTCTCATTTACCTCCAACCTCTGGTCAGACTCTAATCTCCGCCCGTTTATGGCAATCACAGCTCATTGGATCGCCAAAGAAGATTGGACTAATGTTCTGGTCTTAAAGGCAGCATTGATAGCTTTCCAGCATACCCCAGGGACTCACTCAGGAGATAACCTAGGCACATCCATAGTGGACCTCCTTGATCGTGCCAATGTAACAAAAAAAGTCAGTATCTATTTGTTCAATGTGACATGCACTGACTTCATTTAGTCGGGTCATTTCACTCTCGATAATGCTGGAAACAATAACACCTCCATGCAAGAGTTATCACACCTATTGGAGTTACGCGGTATTCAATTTCATTCTGTCGAAAACAGGATCCCGTGCTTTCCTCACATCATCAATATTTGTGTGAAGCATATTCTTGACGAGTACTGGAAAGCCGACTTTTCAGATGTGGTTGGCAGATGGGTAATCGAAGGTAAGACCATTGAGAAAGACATGTATGTTCAAGCCATCCAACTCAAAGCTCTGGACCATGCGAGGCTCCTCATACGCACTATCCGTGCATCAGACAAACGACCTAGTAGTTTTAGGGTAAACGATGAGAAGTGGTTCCAAGATGACTCAGGTGCAAGCATCCAACTCCCTGTTGTGCAACTTCTGCATGACAAGCCCACACGTTGGGACTCAGCATATGTTATGCTGAACCATTTATGAATGCTTCATCAGGTAAGCATCCACCCAGCCTAATTACATGGACTAACAGTGAACTAGGCTGTGGATTTATTCTGCGACTCCCCCCTTCAATGCCACATGATTGACAAGAAGTTGAGCCTGATGGAATGGCTCGTCTTACAGGACCTTGAAGTGATTTTGGAGGTCAGTACTCACATGTTTTGGGCTTGCAATCTAATTAATCATTATATATCAGGCACCACATGCTGCTCAGCAAACGATGTCCAGCGAAAGCACTCCCATACTGAGTGGTGCAGTTCCTGCTTTTGAGAGCATGACTGAGTGGTGGAATGAGTTGGTTCTTATACCTCACCTTGCACCTTTAGTCAACATAGGGTTGGATTGGGCGGACAAGTATGATGACCGCATGGGCGCCACAAAGACCTATGCTGTCGCAATGTGTAAGTCCTCCTCATTGTAATCAAGTTTGATTCTCATTGTTTCACTCATAGTCATTGATCCTGCGATGCGCTTGTCATGGATAGAAAAACACTGGGCCCAGCAGCAAACTGAAGGTGCCAAGAAGCACATAATCAAACTGGTATGTCTGTTTCACTAGTAACTGTACAACTTTGAACTGATATTCCGCAGATGCATGAAAAGAGAGGGGTCATTTCTGGCTCTGCGCCATGTCCAACTGCCAAAGTGCCACGACAATCAGGCACGCTAGGGTCACGTATCTACGGATTTCCTGATGTACAAACACAGCCAGAACACCATGATGGTGTCCAAACAGTTGAGCAGGAGCTCGAGGCTTACAGTACGGCTGCCCACAGCCCAAGGGAACAGATATATTGTCATTTTGGAGGGTAATTTTGTGTCGTCCTCACACATTTTCATTGACCATGAAGTGTCAACCAGGCATCTCAGGGCATGTTCCCAACTATTTACGCTATCGCTATGGACTACCTCCCAATACAGGCATCCACTGTTCCATGCAAGCAGGTGTTCTCATTGAGTAGCAAGACATACACGAAGAAAAGAAATCACCTCAGCCCAGTTCTAATGGAAGCGCTACAGATTGTTAAGTTTATCCTGAGAAAGGAGAGACTTAACTTTACCAGAGGATGGGCGGCATCACAGCAAGATATGGAATATTCGCTGCTTCATGAGACAGCATCTGATGGGTCCTTCGCACTTGACACCAGTGGAACTTCAGGTGACAATTTCACACATGATGCTCTGCTCAATGCTATTGCTGTCCAGGAGTGCGATGACATTGATGATTCTGCTACCATCTACGGCATATTGCAATGATCGTTCTCATTATCATCAATTCTTGTCTCTTGCTTCTTGTTTACCTTGTTCTGGTGCTTGTCCTTTGTACTGTCCCCCCGCTATTAGGTTCATAATTGGACCAATTTCAAATTTTTAAATCATTTCTTCTCTTGAACGCATCTTTCACATTCTCCCATGCAGCGCAAAGGGTGATGAGGATGCATGATGGACTAAGTATCAGCTACTTTGTGCCTAGATCAACTGACAAATGCGCTAATGTCCTGTCCTGCAGATTGACTCCCAATGCACCTGCTGCCACTAATGGCAACAAGGAGCTCAACTCAAGCAAGCCTCTCTCCTTCGTCCCCATGTCGCATCCTGCAACCCAAATATGGGCACCTCGACCCTTTGAAATCACAATCGAGTTACCAACAAGACACACGCTGAGAAATACAAGGGCAGATAGGCAGGATGTTCCTTTCATCTTCTTAACATCGTTTCATCCAACTGTGGCTACCTCTCCTACCCTCTGCTGCCTATCCCTGTCATCTCGTCCAACTGTGGCTACCCCTTCTACCCTCCACTGCCTATCCCTTTCGTCTTCTCAATGTCATCTCGTCTAACTGTGGCTACCTCTTCTACCCTCCACTGCCTATCTCAGGTTGCCCCTTTCGTCTTCTTAACATTGTCTCATCCACCTGTGGCTACCCCTTCTACCTTCCCTCTTGTCTTCTTAACATTGTCTCATCCAACTATGGCTACCCCTTCTACCCTCCCTCTCATCTTCTCAACATCGTCTCGTCCAACTGTGGCTACCCCTTCTACCCTCCCTTTCGTCTTCTTAACATTGTCTCATCCAACTGTGGCTACCCCTTCTACCCTCCCTTTCGTCTTCCCAACATCATCTCATCCAACTGTGGCTACCCCTTCTACCCTCCCTCTCGTCTTCTCAACATCGTCTCGTCCAACTATGGCTACCCCTTCTACCCTCCCTCTCGTCTTCTAAACATCGTCTCATCCAACTGTGGCTACCCCTTCTACCCTCCATCTTCTCAATATCATCTTGTCCACTCTATTAAACCCCCATACTTACTTAACCTTCTTTTCTTCAGTCCCCGATCCACCATCCTCCCACCTACGAACAATGGCAGACAGCTCAGCACACCGACTTGACCTCTGCATCAGTGGAAAGTATAGGCTCAGCAAGAAGATTGACTCAGGCTCCTTTGGTCAGTTCGCCACATCCTTATATCCTCTTTTTTAACTCGTTTAAACAGGTGATATCTACCTCGGAATCAACATCATCTCCAGCGAAGAGGTCGCCATCAAACTTGAGTCTGTGAAAGCCAAGCACCCCCAGCTCGAGTACGAGTCAAAGGTCTACAAGACCCTTGCTGGCGGTGTCAGCATTCCTTTCATACGCTGGTTCAGCAGGGCATCAAGAAGGCTATCGGGCTCATACTGAGGGTAATGAGCACGATAATGGACTACACAACGTTTGGAAGTGACATGTGTAAGTTCATTTTTATATGTTGCCCAGGTATGGCGCTAATCTTTACTCAACAGTTGAGTTTGCAGTCCTCACATATGACACAGCAATGAAAGCACCAAATGCCAAGATCTATAAGCCTTTCAAGAGCCCGGGTACACGATCTACGAGACTTGTAAGCTAATTCCTCCCGTCCCTCGACACCGCAGGCACATTCAGTACTGCAGATGCAAACGATCGATTTGGTGTGTCATTGTTGGCATTTGCACGTGTTTGATTGCTACTGACCAAAATCTCAGTCCTCCGTAGGATCTCCTGCACACTGATGTACTCACCTGTTATCTTGCAGCCTGAATCCAAGGGCTCTCGCCAACACGACCCACAACCTGGATGGACGCCCTGACTCATACACCACAGTCACCTCCTGCTCTCATCCTTGTGCACCTCTCGCCACCCTTGACGTCTCTGCAGCTACCTGCCTCGCTTTGTTCACGGTGATACGGTCCTGATCCGTGCATTAGCACACGTGAAAACATCACAAAGGTAAGACATACCGCAAATTGGGGTCCCATTCTTGTTGTATCCGAAGGATCTTGGGGACTACAGTCGTTCATGTGGACTGTCAATAATTGATTGATAGTGAGATGTAACGTTGCTAAATTTAATATCATTTCTAAATTTAAATTACACTAAAATTATCTACACAGGCTGGAGCCAGCTTGCAGCTACTTGCCGCGGCTGTATAAGCCAGACCAAGTTTTGATTATGTAAGCAGTGTGACTTGTGACTTTCGGCTAAGCCCGAGAATCAGAGCCGGCTTTAGCCAAAGCTGCGGTAACACTACCTCTACTGTTCTTACATCCCTACTGCTCCTCATAGCAAGCGTTTTCCTGCTGGACAATGGGTGACAGCCTCTTGGACCCCAGGAAAACATTGGGGAGACTATAGAGAGTTCCGATGGTACCTCTCCACTGAGGCTCATGTCAGTATCATCGAGACATGGGCTGTTGTGAGGACCCTATTACAAGCAGTAAGGACACAGTACCATTCCACACTCCCCTTACCTCAAAGCCCTTCTCTGACTTGGCTGAATGATGCATTTGTATTGGAGGAAGCCCTAGCATCAAAGGTTACAGACACTCGGAGGCAGATTCTTGATGCTTATAGATACATCACGTACCACCTGCTTAGAGACTCACACTGGAAAACATGACCCAACTTAGTCTCTCATGTTGAAAAATTCAGCGACCTTGGGCTTCCTTGCTGCTCTTTTCAAGGATGTATAGTACATTTTGACTTGATATCATACGACAACTTGTGTAATCTCCTCAACAATCACATCCCAATTCATTACCAATGGTACACCACCAACACAGGTGCGTTTGATCCGTGTGGCTTGAGGGCATATGGCTACAATGACCTGCAGTGCATGAAGCATCAGCCTGTCAGAGGAGATTGGGATAGCACAAAACAAGCAATCCATCCAGTGGCTAAGCCAAATGCTATGTCAGTAGCACCCAGTGCTGCACCAGTGGCAGGTTCCACGAAAGCTAAAGCCAAGTACTATAAAATGAATGGCAGGAAGATGGAGATGATTTCAAAGAAACTGTACAAAGACTTGGCAAAAGTCTACTTCGCAGAGCACCTAAAGCAGCCGATAAGAGATATCTTCATTATCAAGGAGGATGTGATGAAAATGCTGAATGACAACAGCAAGATGGGAGAACAGGTTATCACCAAAGTGGACATGGCTACACATTTAGCCAAGATGACATCTGCAGTGCCAGATAAAGAAGCAAGCCAAATATCTGAATTAGTAGACATTGCCACTCCAGTAAAGACCTTCATTTTTGCAGCAGGCAGGGGGCACTTACACAATAGTGGCGTCATCACGAAATCTCAGTGCTCTTCTCAGCTGACAGAACCTATAGCATCAGAGGACTTTGGCAATCCTACCCTGCAAGCAGTGATGCTCAGCATTATGACAGCATGGGCACTGTCCCTACACATTTCTGGGTTAGGTCTCAATGGTGGGTATACACGGTTGCGATGTGATCAACTACCATCTCCATGCATCAGCTCCCCACCAATCATCCACTTGCCATTGTCAGCACCTCACTGTGCAACTAGTAGCCATCATGGACCCAGGTAGGATAATAAACATGGACTGGTGGTTCATCAACAAGATCACTGTCACTACAAGCCTGTAGTGGGCTCATCACAATATTTCACAGCATGCATCAAGTTAGATAGTGGTGCTTCATCAAGCACACCCTCACTCAAAAGGGCAATGTCTTTTCTGTCATCCCAACATTGTGTGCGCAAACACAAGTGGGAAGGGCCATTGTCACCTCTTTGCCGCTGTGACACTGTAGCCGACCTCAGGGTACAGTCACCTGTAGTGACAATGACAAGGTTCTCTTGCTCCCTGCTGGACATCTCACCTACCGTCAGATCTGCTACCCATGCCGCTGTCCCAAATATTACCTCTTGAGTGCCAAAGCTGCCTGTACTCTGAGTTGTACCATCTGATGAGGGCCTGCAATGCATCAACAAAGCATTTGGGGCCAATGTGGCCAGATTCATCAGTCCTCCTCACCTAGCGGGTATCACCTTCCCTTCAGGAACCCCCCAAATCTAAGGAAGGCTGATCACGATATTCCATATGGCCATCAGAGTGGCTTATGATTTGTTTTGCAATCTGAATGCATCACCTGCAGACTCTGTCCCTACCCTGCTCAGCCTAGGCGCATCTTACCACATCATGACCCTGATGCCGGTAAGGTCATTGTTAGCTCATCCCACCAGAGTCAGTTTTTTCCGATGTTGACCCTTGCTATAGATATACCAGTCAATATTTCTTTGAGCTCAACAGTTTATACTGTCGAGCTTGAACCTGATGAGGTAGCTGCCTCAAAAAAGGGCCACAATCAACACACTGCAAAGGCATTGGTTTTCCTTGATAACATCAAGTCTCAGACTCAGCAATGCTTCCACTTGTTGCAGAGGTCAGATAATGGCCTCAACTCCTCCAACACAAATATTCTAAAGCGGGTCCCAATGACCACAGAAAGTGCTGAGGCCAAATTCCATCTCACAGGAATGACTGTCCCATATACTGTCTGCAGTTGCCATTGCACCTATCCACCAACTTATGCACCAGGCTCGACGACTTCAACATATCCTGAATGGTGCACTCATTGTCCTACGCTCACAACCGAATGTGGGGAGGCTTTGCTTGTTGGTGATAATGGAAATTTCTGACCCAGGAAGACGTTCTTGTACCACGATTTCAAGGACTATTTGTCCGGTCTTCTCTCTCGTAGAGATATCGAAGCCACGATGGATCAGGCTTGTGATGATCTCATGGACTCCATCAATTCCCCACAACCGTCCTTCATCAAAACCCCCTTTGAAGCTCAATATCTTCATCAGTTCGATGGTCCTCAGCCGGGTTCACTCTTTGTTGATAGAGGAGAGGAGGTATGCTATGTCTTCGCTCTTCATGTGGATTTGTCAATCCGGAAGGTCTGAATATCCACGGAGCTAGTACATCATGCAGAATTATCTCTATGGCATGCTTAAATTTACTGGCGGACACCAGATACAAGCCGGAGAATATATATGTTGCAGGTATCATTCCAGGCCCGAAGCAGTTGTCACTGGAGAACCTCAACCACTACATTTGACCGCTTATCAATGATTTGGTAGATGCATGGCAGCATGGTATCAAGTTCTCCAAAACAGCTTGTTACCCCCATGGCCAGCTCACTCATAGCACCATTGCCCCTGTTGTCTGTGACCTCCCCACCGCTCATCATATTGCTTCTATGGCTGGAGTTGGCAGTCACTTCTATTGTAGTGTGTGTGATTGTTATCATAAGTCTACCTGTGGAAGAGTCAATTTCGAGAAGTGGGAACCTTGTGACAGAGCAACACTGCGAGAATATGCTGAGCAATGGAGAGACACCGCTACATCTTCTGAACGTGAAAGACTGTTCAAGGCTCATGGTGTGTGCTATTCTGAAGTTTGGTGCTTGCCATACTGGGACCCCCCCCTCCTGACAACTTATCATTGATCCCATGCACTGCATATTGGAAGGCTTGGTCCAACACCACACTTGATATCTTCTCAGTTTAACTTCGGAGTCAAGCACATTGACATCGCATTCCCTGGTGTTTGAGTGTGACTTTGGCACAATACCTTCCGGGACAATGACAGCCAAAGAAATTACACAGATATCCGTGATTCATACACTTCTCATATCCCATGTAGGCCCTGGCAATGGTAATCAACTGGAGGAATGCTTTGGCAAGTTAAAAAGCACTCTGTCTCACAAAAATTCTGGACCATTGAGATTTGCCTGCAAATCTTTACATTGTATGCCCCAGAAAGTTGGCAGAATGCTCAAGATTGACTATGTCAAAGCTCTTGTTGATTGGGTAAGCTCTTTGCTGTGATGTTTCTTGCCTTCAATCTTTCTAAGATGTACTTCATAGCGCCACAGACAACCTCTAGTGGCCCCTCAGAAAGTTCATTCATTCGAAACAGGGGAAGTACTTGATTGAATCCATAATGTCATCTGTGATATGGCTACCCCCACTTGGCTCGGTTCCATGCCCAAGAACTTTGGCAAGGCATCCACTGGGACAATCAAGGCTGATGAGTGGCGATCCCTTATCATGATCTATATTCCTATCGCCCTCATGAGCTTGTGGGGAGCTGGTACCTCACATCCTTCTGATGAACTTGCTATTTGCCTCAAGACCATCCTCAATCACATGATGGAACTAGTCAGTGCAGTGTATCTTGCTTGTGCACAAACAATGACACCAAGCAGGGCTCAAGCCTATCGCTTGCATATCGCTGCTTATGTCAGAAAAATGCAGAAAATTCATTCCACCTTCTCTGTGTGACCGAATCACCATGCCTCTTTTCATATATATAACTATCTGCTCTTATTTGGACCTGCTCACTCATGGTGGTGTTTTCCCTTCGAACATTTAATTGGAATCATACAATGTATTCCTGTCAATCACAAATTTGGTGCGTCCTTCCAAAGCACGATCAAGAAAGGTAGACTTAATTTTGTTAGGCGAGCTTGAAAACACAATGCTACTTTCCTATATGAAAACTGCAAGACTTCGCCGTTGGCTCGCCAGACCAGACTGTCCACCTGCTATTCAGGAGTGTGGTGTCTTGTTTGATCAAGCATTCAACAAGAGTACTACAAATTCCACCCTTGAGCCCACTGAAGACCCTATGAATGATGTTGTGAAGGTTGCTCACTGTGCAACAACTAGTGCGGTGCCTGCAGACCTGTATACCCTCATCAGACATCGAACAGCAGTATTACGCGCTACACTCAGGTTTGATGGTGTGGTCTACAGCAAGGCGTCTACACACTTAGGCAACAGTCAGATTTACTTCTATCCTCATGGTGATCAGTCAGTAACCCCTGTCCCGCCAGTATCAAATACATTTATAGTTCGCTGACAGGAGAGTTATTGTTTGCTGTACAGTGACATATCCCGCTAGATGACCGTACTGTCGATCCCTTCTCAATGTACCCTGACTTTTCAGCAAAATTGTACTTGATGGACCTCAAAACCCACCTTGAAAATGCCAAGGTGTCATGGGTCATTAGTCACTTTGCACGATGGAGGGTTTCTGACAGTCACACTGTGATCCTATCCTTATCTCGCAATTGAATCTACCTAGCCAATACTACATCTATCTGTCATGACTCAACAAAGATTTCAATATGAATATATATATTTCTTTAATTTTGTGTTTTTGCAGGCAGGGTGGCCGATTGTCGGGTGATTAATTTTATCTACGACAAAACTTGATGTTTAATCTTCTCATTTTATTGTCCAGAGGTATTTTAAATTCTAATGCCTGTCCCAGTGGTGGCCCAAACTTCATGTAATGAGCAGGCATTTGGTTACGTGTAATGCTTAAAGTTTTTTGAAGGCTCAAATGTGAAGTTCCATTTCAAAGTATAGGCCAGCATTCAATATATATTTATATTTCTTATTGTTGATGACATTCAGCTGGCAACAAAATGTTCACTAATGCTTCATATATTCCTTGTCATGCAAGACCTCTTAAAAATTTGAAATTTTATGCATGCTTACAAGACAAACTAAATATTAAGTATTACCTTGACATTTCAATATTGCGAACCCTGTAGTGTAACTACAAAGGAGGAATATCACAGCATTGTCATGGGCCGTTCACGTTGAGCTGGATTTGCGGGCATCCATGGGTTTGTATGTACAATTCTAATTGTTTGTAGTATAAAAGATGATATCTGACGAAAACAGATTTGCGACGCATTATACTTCTCGCGCGAGAAACACCGTCCCACGGGTGCTAATGCCCCCGTGGGAGAACCCGGTCAGGAACACTGACGTAAACCTGGACCGTCTTCTTTTTCGCCGTCACGCTTTCACGCTTTTCCCCCCTGGCGGCTCGTCCCTCCAGTCCATTTCCCTCATTCCTTTTACGATTTGCTTCCCCCAACCCGCTTCGTCGGTTTATTATAACTACTGTTTGACGTTTGACATTTTCTTCCTTCTGCTCGGGACCTCCTCTCACTGACCGTTTTTTTAAAAAAACTCAGGCTACCACTACTGATGTCGGCGTTGTCGCCGCTTTCAGCAACTCCTCGCTGCCGGACAACGCGCCCACCGTCGGGAACGTCCTCCCCATGTTTCTCGTCGCCCTCGCGATCTGCTTCGCCGTCTCCGAGCCCTGGTGGATCCGTTTCGTCCCCGACTTCTTTTGCTGCTTTAGCTGCATGCACATTCTCCCCCGTTTTTTTTGTTGCTGCTGCTTCGGGTGTGTCCCAGCAGACGAGGAGGAGGAGGATGAGGAGGATGAGCCAGTGGGCGTGTTCACCTTCGGTTTCCGCAAATTCGGGACTTATTCTTTTCCGGAAGATGAAGCGCCTTCATCAGCTGCTGTGGACTTGGAGGAGGTGAGCTCGCTGTTTTGAGAGGAGGAACAATCTCGTCCAACTCGTACACGATGGAAGTTGCAGTGAGCGCAGGCGATACAGGCCTAGATGCCAAAGGCGTGATGGCAAATTCCTTCGAAACGAGGGAATAAAACTCAAGAGTAGGTCCAAGCCCAGTCCCAACCTCATCAAAGTACTCCTCCTCCAAGATCGAAGATGAAGACCCATAGAGCTCGAAAACCTTGACCGCTGACTCCAGGATATGTCTACGAGAGATATCGACCTTCTGGCGCTGCAGCCGTCCGAGAAACCCGATTTCCTTGTCTTGCCGTGAGTTGTCCTGACTGCGGCCTTGCTGGTTTTGCCACTTCAGAATAGGGTGAGTGTATCCAATTGAAGGTAGTTGTACCTAGTAGCGAATGGGAAGAGAATATAGACAGCAAACGTACATGCTCGTTGCGCTTGTCTGATGGCTTTCTCTTGCGGGGTAACCTGGCACTAGAAGAACTTGCTGAACAGAGTACACCCGAGTCTGGTCGCCTGGCGCACGAGTTGGGCATGCATGGCTGGATGTAGATGCGATGAAGGGAATGGGAGTGTCCGGGTCTGCAGGAAGAGGAATCGAGAGTGGAACGTTGGGTTGGCAGTGACTCAGTTTGGCAGCAGTGGAAGATCCAAAGTGGAAGGAAGAATCCCGGGTATGAGAACCAACACTGTTTAGACGAACAATGACACAAACAAATGTAGACTGTCAAATTGCCAATGGGAGGGAGGAAGACCTTAATATCGGGGCGGGTGATCAGTTCAGGATACATCTTCGAAAAGAGCACGGCGAAGCAGGCTCTCGGATCTGAAGGCGATTTAGAAACTAGCAGATTAAGATAGCAGTGGCTACCTACATCCCAAAGCGTTCCGCAACCCCAGGTAGATACCATACAGGCTCAACGGCCGCTTTGCTAGTGGTGATCTCTACACCAAAATAAGCGTCACTCTCTGTTCCATCGAAGAGGACGCGTGGCCAGTACAATCTTGCCGTCACCTCAAGCTCGCCTTTCGCAGTTTCGTCAATTTTACTGAGTTTGATGTGCGCCTTTGTTACTGCTATACTGGGACGAACATCGAGTCCAACGTAGGTTCGGCGTCTTTAAGCTCTTCAAGTTCTACTTGAATCTCCACCTACGCACAATTAAAATCCAATCACCCGGAGAAAAGAACACACTCACATCAACCCTCAAAGCCCAATCCACAGGACTTTCCCTGAAAGTTCGCCGCTATACTCGGTTACACGTGGCAAATTTCGTATATAAACTACATGTGTAGCTTGTGGCTGCCGTTGGTGGGGGAAGTTTCGTACGAGGAGAGGAGCAAGAGATGACGGGAGAGTTGGTACAAGGTTTAAGAGATGTTCGAGAAGAGCATGTTGTCGATCATAGATCACACGCCTCGTTAATGGGGTGGAGCCTTCAAAGTTGGAGGTGACGGCGAGAAGACCAAATTCTGCAAGTGACGCGTTAAAACCGCTTGAATAATTTTCATGGTGGTGATAACTCACGATATGTGAACCCCATCGCTATCCTGTTGAGAACAAGCAATAGGTATTCTGGGCGCGCACTTATGAGCATTCCGATGAATTCGGTATATGATTTGACGAAGACAGCATCTATGGAAGACCAAGGCAGGCGAACGATTGCCTCTACTAGTGGCCTCTTGAGACGAGAAAGGACATGCATGAGTGCCAAGAGCCAGATGCGAAGCTGCAAAGACGGTATAATAGGCGCAAGCGTAGATTTGTTCGGACTAAACTGGTCGACAAGGTCATCAAATTCTTTGCTATGGCCCCTGCGCACAATGATCAGCACACGATCAAGTGATATGCCACATACTCACATTGAGCTTCTCGCGTATGGCCTTATTCACATATGCGAGAAACATGTCCTTCTTGTATTATTCATCCTGCTTCACCTGCGAATTTGTCGCGATAGGGCGAGAGGTGAACAGTGGCGAGTCTGATGGCATGGATGAGGAGGCTTTGGTTTACTTGTCTAGGGTGACCTTTTGGGTTGGTTCAAATCGCACAGATGGTGAAAATGGCCCATTTTTTGGTGCTCTTTGATTGAACTGGGAGTGTCTTGAATGCAGGTCCATCGTGACTGTTTATGACTGCTTCGCATATGATTGATCGATCCAGTGCACCGTGTACAAGCTGTGTTGCAGGCTGTTGCAAATGAATTATTTTGGGCACAAGGAAAATGCTGCGACTGCTGCGGTAGTTGCCGTGATACACTAATATTACCACAGCCTGAGCCTTTCTTAACTTCGCAAATGCCATCTTTGCAAGGACTAAGCACGGTGCTCGCAGCTCTGCCCTCCTCACCTAGTAACTGCCTTTGGTGTAACCGGGTGGCGAACAGTGTAAATAGGTGGAGCTTGCACCTGCGTGGCCCCAGCATTCGGCCTATACTGCTAGGATCCTAAGAATGCCATACTAATTAATCACAACTTGCTTACTGCTGACCACATGCTCTGGACTCTGCGCCAATCCACCAACCGAGAGTCTGCAATATGATGCGCACAATGACCATTCTTGACGTTGTCACATTGCAAGTAATTACTTTATAAATGTTGACTAACTAGTGTCGCAGCACCTTCAAGTTGTCGCGGGCGTGTCGCAGTCGTCGCGGTCACAATGTCGCAGCACTGCCCATATATATGGAAAGATGATGACCGCGACGCCCACGACAGGAGTACATAGTATGTCAATAATCTGTTAGCAGCTGCAGTCAATATTCAATTTGCAATCAAGCTGATTTTTTGTTATCAATCAATTTGTGTCATCTCGTATCATTCAGTGTCCCCTCGTCCTCAAGATTATGCAGTATTGACTGCTAGCAAAATGTTTAATTCTGTGAGTCCGCATCTTTCAATCCTCCGCATGCGAGGCTGACAAGAAGGATGAAACCACAGGGCTTGATCCGGCACATCTATAGCTACTATTATCCTCCTAATGCTGCGCCCTCGACAGGTAGCTGCACGAATCCCCAACCCTCTGCACCCACACTGTCAATGCAGAGCTCTTTGTCCACTGCAGGCAGCATACCGATATCTTACAATTCGTGCCCATCCTCATATGTCATCATCAATTTTAATATACCATCAAGCTCACTTCCCATTTCAGCTTGTGATCTGGCCAGGCTCAGTGATGCGCACGCCAATCGATTCGAAACTGTGCACACCTCATGCGCACCACCCAACACACTTGCGACCCAACCAGTCAGCAGCAATGGACGAGACTCACGCACTCAGCATCGTGCTCGCATGCAACAAGCGCAGCACATTAGAGGTGGATCCTGGCTACCCTGGAGATGGTACCACAGATGCCCAGGAGGAATTTATTCTCGATGCCGCATGGACGACACTTTTGGACCAGACCGGCAGAAGCACAGATGTGATTCACACTGATGTTGACCTGGAATGTCTGTCGGTTTTCGAACAGCGTCTGTTCGAGAAGTCGGCTCAGTCAGGTTCTGCGGGAAACTATCAGTGGGGCCTGAATGCTGGAAACCATCAAGATGGTTGGGACCCATATGCTGGGCTTCCATCTTACTGGAACCACAATGATCGCAACGAAGAAGACGCTGATTATGATGAAAATGAGCTTGAGGTGTCGTGCTTGCTAACTTTCCAAACGGTACTAGCTGACAATCCCATTAGCACGTGCCACGGGCCAGATTTCAGTGATAGCGAAAATGTGGCTGCAAGCACAAATAAGGTTCTGAATTCTAGTAGCCAACACGCACCACGACCTCGAAAGCGAGAGCAACCAAAATCCCATGCCAGTAGTATGAAACCTAAGAAACGAAGAAAGGTGACACAGAATCATGATGCGGCTTAAAGTGATGGCCACGACTGTGCAGTCACTCAATTATAAGAGAGTAAAATCACTTTGTAACTCAATTAGATTTCAATGTGACAGAACATTTGACTCCTTCGGAAGACACTGAGAGGTCCAAGTAGCTAGCAGCATGTGTAGACCAGTTGATATGCATGGTTTGAGAGCACTGCAGCAGTGGCGCAGCATTTTCACGATGCCCAATTATTTTAGGTTATCCTCAGAATTGATTATTCTGGTTAAGTCTCCCAGCCCACCACAATGTCGACTTCATTCTTGTCGGCTCATAGGCCCTGTCAACTCCCTTTACCATCGCATGTTGGAAAATGAACTGGATTGGGTTGTTCGCAGAGATATTTGGCGTGGTCGTGCAATGATGATTAGAGCCGAGTTTGAGAGAAACTGGTCAGTAGCGGAGAATTCAGTTGTCACTTTGGTCTAACTGGCAGGTGGTGTTTGCATATATCAGTGACGGGACCGAGCCGAGAGCTCTTGCACAGATTCTTGAGAAAGCAGGGGCGTGCCTCGCAAGCAAGTTGAATCCTTACATCCGTGAGTCTCCGCGTTTCCGTCATATCACCTCTAAAAAAAGTTATCTTTCACAGCTCCTTCCATGCCAGGAGGGGTCGTAACGATACCTATCATATCCTTACACTGGATGCCAGTGACTCTTCATCCTGCCATACCAGGACCTTATTGGAGATTCTCTCGAGCTGTGGCTTAACTTTGTTTGCATGCGCATAGACTGCCATCCATCCGGACATTCCGGATTAGTTGCCATTGCCTTCCGTTGTCTACTCCTCATGGTTATGGCATTTCTTGCCCCAGAGATCATGGTCGCTTGGGCCGCATGGCAATTTTTGATGTGCTCGTCAAGATGCAAAGGACTTCAATGATGTCTTTGATGCACAACATGCCCAGCCCCACGGCGATCATCGAGCCGTATGGCAGGGGAAGCTGGCAGTTATCTCACTCGGTGACATTCCACATTCAAACAGAAGTTCAAACACCGGTCAGTCACATACTCAGACCCTTCAATGGGGAGAACCGCAAAGCACCTGAAAGCGCGGAAGGAGCTTAGCATGAAGCCTAATGCCTATGCAGTCCTGATCGTCCGATATCATGTCCTATACTTTATACTGTAAGTTCCCTTTCGTTTGTTGCGTTTCCTGAGAGCATTCATGGAGTCATGCTAGGAATTAGGCAAATCAAATTTTCCTGGTGATATTATGGGCTGGCGTTTTGGTATGATCTCCTGTGATTCAAGGGAGATTTGTTTTAATGCAGGCATGCACAGGTGTTGGCGATGAATTTTGTACTGTTGTTCAACGATACCGCACCGTTTATTGTTGTGCCACGTCTTAACATCAACATTTGGGAGACGCATGCCAACGACAACTGTGTCCATGTCAGTATGACATCCGAGGATTGCGTCTATTGAACTGCGCAACCGGCATTAGAGCAGAACGAGATGGATGTTCCAATTTGAGAGAGGAGGTAGAGTGAAAGAGGTGAAGTCTTTCGCTCATGCTCTCGTCCTCAATCCCCACGGCAGCCCCTAGGGAAGCGCGCGACTACAACTACAAAATTAAAAACTCTGCAAGACCAGTACGAGAATTGCTCAACTTTCTTCGTCGCTCACGCAGATCCACTAGCATCTCGTTTGTCCCCCCGGGTTATGGCAAGCCTTCCACACGCAAACACAATGTTGCTGATGCAGAGCCCGAGCTTGAGCCTGTTTGCGGCGCTTGAAAACGCCCCCGAAAAGCTTGCAGCTGCTGGAATTTCAAATTCAGACGACGTCGTTGCATACAAGAGGTACACTCGCTCATTGGGTCTTCCATAATATACTGTTTGCCGTAGTGTGTAACCTCCGCGGATCATTTGTACCAGTGACAAGAATTAATATGTGTTTGTTTTTGTTTTCAAATCCTAGCACATTGGAGTCAGCGACGAATTTGCTAGCGCCAAACAAATCCAATAACGACATTTTGTCACTTCGTTGATTTTGCGCCCCCACTGTTGATCATGACTGACACTGAGAGCATGCACCAGCCTCGGGCTGTGGAGAACAGCACCCGGGCCAGTAAAGCACCCACGCACTATACTAGTATGCCTGACAGTGGTGACGGGGACTTGCCCTTCCCAGCACACTTCAATACCGTGCTAGCGGATGAGGAACTTCCAGTTGAATATTTGTCAATGTAAGCTTCTTCTGTAGAATTCATTCTGTATTGCAATGCTCACCGAGATCGGTTCAGTTCCAAATTTTCAGTAAAACTCCTGAAAGAGCACTGCCACCGGTTTGGACTCAAGACTAGTGTCAACAAGGCCACCCTCCGAGCTCAATTGGAGAAGTTCAGCAATGATCGGACAGCTTGGGAAAGGTGCGTGTAGGAAACTAATACTTGGCCACTGGCATCTGCAATGAATTACTAGCCTTCGTCCAGGTGCTCACAAGCGGCACAAGGGCCCCCGCAAAACCACGGTAGCCAAAATAAAATCACAGAAACTTTCTACATTGCGTCTCGCTGAATTACGTAGAGACTCCGACTCGATTGTTGTGAAAGGAGGTACAGTTGAACGTTCGAAAGACTTACAAACCCCACAGGAAATTGAGGCGGTCATCCCATGGGTACGCTGCACTGGCCTGGGAGAAATTTGATTGCAAGCTCATAGTGACTACGCACAGGCCAGAGCAATAATCGCTGCATATCCGTATACTAGCGATGAGGCTGAGGCGACCACAGAGCCCGACATTAGCAGTGCATTGCTTCTCACTCAAACTGACAGCAATATCTCTACCGTCACATCACAGGTGAGTAATATTCAGCAGGAATCATCTCCTTCAAGTTTAACATTTTTTTTACAGATTGCGGAACAAGTTAGTGCCAAAATCATTGCCCAACTTACGAGTTCGGCCACAACATGCCTTCCCACTGCTGACCCATCATGCTTCGAAACTCAAATCATTCCATCTATTGTGCCTCAACCCTCCGATCAATTACATCATAGTATTACACTAGGAGATGGGAGCACGGTCAAATTTATGGTCAGTGATACACCAGACCAGGTTGCTGTAACATTTGTACAAGACATCCCCCGCCTCAACGCCATGTGGGATGATCTCAGCCCTCACTGGGGTGGGGAGTTGGTACTGAACATAGGAGGACATCCCATCCTGATCCGGTACTGGCCTGACGTCTACCGTTACGGTAAAACTTGTCAGTGGCAGGGAACAAAGAGTCGTTGGACTGAATGGAGGGTATACTAATGCATCCATGACACCCACACCCAGCAGCTGACATTTTCTTTGTCAGGATGTCGTCGCTCGATACCGCCAGAGTACTGTGGAAGACTTCTGGAAAGAGTTTTCCGTTGATGGCTCCAAAATGACCTTCACTGCCATTGTCGCGGAGTTACGCAGGCAGCGCAAGAATGACAAGCAAGATCTTGTTGCGCGTGCCCACCAGGAATATGGAGACACGTTTGACTCAAATTTTTCATACCGAAAGGGGAATGACACCTTTGTTATGAGTGATTCATCAGCAATTTGTCGTCGTTATAAGGAGCTGCAGTTAACGAAAGTTTAATTACCAGTACATAGCACAGTGGAGGATACAAGGCTTTGAAAAAGAGTCCTAAAAGAAAAACATCCGTGACTGTGCACATCACCAATGAAATTTGTTTCGAAACTAGTCTTATCATTCATATAAGCTTAATATGAGGCATGAACTCGCACGAGCATCAGTTGATAGTGATAATTTCTGCTTGAAGCCAGCTTTCTCTTTTTTGCTGGCGCCTGCGAGACAGCTTTCATACTGCTCGTAGCTGCGATGCGCTTGGTGCCATAAACTTCGAGGCGGTATTTCTAGCAAGCTTGGGTGTCAGCATGCAGAGCCAAATGCTCATGACAGTGGGAATATACATTGGCACCTAGCGTCAGCCCATCATCTTCCACTTCTGAAGAATCAAACCCGTCCTCGGCAGTCACATCACTACCTGGCTTGTACCGCCCTGACTTTTTATCTTCTTCATCCTCGTCTTCATCAATCTCAACATACTGCCGTTTAGTGCTTGCTTTGCGGGCAGGACGCGACGAGGACATAGGTTTGCTGGTAGCTGAATTGGATGGTGTTTTGCCAGAGAGGGTATGTTTACTAGGTCTTGATGTGGATTTCGAGGGTACTGGTGCCGATGTGGGCTTGTTGTGTACTAGTGCAGACTTGCTAGCAGCTGAGACAGCTTGGTTGTGGCCCTGTACAACGGCAGCCTTCAGCGTGAGGGATGAATGGACACCGCGCACGGGTGGGAAGGATAGATCTAAGAGATGTTAGTATATGTGCGCGAATGACGAGTAAATCACTCACTAAAAGACTCATCTCCATGATTGAGTAGGTCATCTCACGACATTTGAATTTTACCGATGACCTCTCCACTGCCTAACATTCAATCAGCCTCATAAGACGCCCTGATCTCCGCAGACAATACAGGTGAGGCACCTGATGATCCAAACCGCAGGTCAGTTCTTGAATCGTACCCAGAGAAAAATGAGGTAAAGCTTCACTGAAACAGAAAGTCACGTACGACACTTGCTGCGGAGATGTTGAACCATCTAGACTGGTTCTTTGCGAAGTATGCGATATCAAACTGCTGGATGAGGAGAGTCTCTGGTGGTGCGCAATAAGCCACGGAGTGTACAAATCATGAGGTATATTCCAATTACAATGCCGTAGGTGAAGACGTGCAGAGAGTCATCTCCAGCAGCTGCTAAAGAAGGGAATGCAAGAAGAGGTGCAAGGAATCGCAACCTGGCGATACGGGCAAACATGAGAAACGATGAAAGCACCAACCGGTGATGGAGGTAGAAGGAAACGGGAGGATAGATACAGGTGCTGTCAATCCTGTTGGGTCCGAAATTTCACCTGTGAAACATGATAAAGGATACTACAAACTTGAATGAGTCGCATGTCAAGCTTGGCGCCAACAGGAAATAGGTCCTCACTGGCTGAGATTGAGCGTTGGTGGCAGTGCAATATTTCACAGCGGCCTCATGTTTCGCCGTGGCACGCATCCGATCTACTCAGGTGTTTTCCTGTACATGCTCTTCATCACAGCTTCGGGGTTCAGATAGCGCAGGAATCCACGGCAAGGATTAAAGGTCTCTATGAAGATGCCCAGGACATACTACTCTATAGTACTACTAGTAGTAAGACATGGCCGCGAGGAACATCAATATTAATGACACTAGAACGGTTTGCTGTGGTAATGATATGAGCACACAAAGATGAGATGCTGGTTCTACTGTGCACAGGAGGCTTGAAATAGATTTCCGCTACAAATTTACATGAATGAGTATGTTGGCTCACCGAGTACTCCACCAAAGATTGAGAGTCCTAGAAAGCACGGAATGTCCATGGGTTCAAAGAAAGGTCGTCGTCAACTGAGATGTAGAGCAAAAGCCCCGTTTGGCTGGGTCACTGGAACAATATTGCCTTCTGAGTCCATCAAGGAGAACAAGTACATGAAATATTTCATGGAAAGTGTGGAAGAAAAATATGTTAGCTACTACATTAGTCCGCAGTGAGGTCTATAATTTCCAGAGCCTTTTTGTCGTATAATTCCTTCCCTTTCCCCTTGCTTGCCACTTCTCGTTCCAAATCATCATCGCTAGAAAACTGATGACAGACCTGTTACGAGGATGTGTTTCGATCCGGTTTCCCGCCACTTGTTCCAAATGCTCATCGCTAGAAATACTGATGACAGACCTGTTAGAATGTGTTTCGATCCGGCTTCCCTGACCCCTGTTTGCACTCTCTGGCCATACAATAGCAGCCACCACTGCATACTGCGCGGATGGCCAAGGATGCCAATCAGGTGGTGGCATGGAACTACCAGTTGGGTGGTTGCTCTGCAAGACACCGTCAGAGTTAGGACGAGTGGACCATAGCATAATGACACCTACAAGGTGAGGATTGCGATCCGAGAAGTTCATAACATCTTCAGGCGAAGTGATTTGCATCACCCGAGCAGGGATGAGTATCTTCCCTTCTGACGGAGAGCTCTCTTCGCCTGGATGGCTTTTGAGGGATATACTCGAGTCACCATCAGTTTGCAGGCCGCAATTGGTTGCTTTGATAAAAGACGGTGCATAGACAGTGAGACGGTATGTCGATACATCACCCTCAAAGATTTTATGATCATTGATGAGAAATGAGGGTTTCAACAGTGCGCTGCCATCAGATGTTGGGAGCTTGTGACTCTAGGTCAGCCCAGATAGCCCATGTCAAGAAGAAAATGGATCCACCTGGCACAGGGCACGCATGAATGCAGCAGGCCAAACACTTTTTCGAAAGTACTTGTGTACTTTCTCTGGCAGCCAGCCAAGATGTGTCTTGCAGAATTTAGCAAGACATTCTAGATCTGGCTGAGTCGGGAGGAAGCGAGGGAGCACAGGTGGTTCACCTGCTTCAGACCAAGAGGTGATAGGATAAAGGTAAAGACGAATTATGTCAATGCTGGGGAAATCTGCTGGGATGGATGCCGCTAGGGTTGGGTACTTCCTTCCAAGAGTGCCATCCCGTAGGACAGTGCGGAGGCAGTTACGCCAAGTCTCCAGCATGCCAGGGAGCTGTGCAGGTGTTGCGGACGTCACGACTTGCATCAGCAAGTCACTAAGATTGCCTTTCAACAAGGCCTGGCTGACTTGCCGGCCACATCCAGTAAGCCCTCCCTAAAGATTGCACAATCAGCATTATATTCTGCGTGCATAAAGGCACAGACCATGTTGTAATCGCCTCCACGAAGCATAGCCCAAAGAAGGAGACGACTGGTGGTCAATGGGACATGCGGGTCCTTGGAGAGGGCTTGTGCATGGTAGATGTCCACCTTGAACATGCCATCATTGTTGTCCGTGCTGGGGTCGCCCGGTCAGAACACACAGTGAAAAGTGTACTGTCAGTCTAACTCACACACGTAAAACTTTCTTTGCTCCGAATAATAAGACATCACTATCCTCCGTCAGCACCACATGAATCTTCCCAACTTTGGACAAAAATGCGAGATCAGCCTCAGCCTCGCCCTTGGCCTGCAAAGCATTACAATCAGCTGCTTGTGCAAACAGAACAATAATGCGACTCACAGTAGACCACGTGAACCCGAAAATCTGTAATAGCTCTTGTAGACCTCGTGTCAACCAGTGTGGTGCAGACCGAACGTGCTTGCCATGCTTCATTGACGGACGATCCTCCCCATCAAATACAAAATGTGCATGAACAGGTGCTTTGGCCAGTGTGACCAGCTTGTAAGTCAGAGTACGCAGTTCAGGATTTTCGCCCGATTGCGCATGTCCAAACTGAAATGCTTGCAGCTTACAGACCGCATACAGCCAGGCACTGGCTGAGTGAGTGAATTAGTTTGATGAGGTGTTCTATGTTTATCATGCATACCTGGCATCAATACCGATGGCCATCATGGAAACACCACCCGGGTCTTGCACGTGCCCCTCAAGTCCTCCCACTGCGAATTCTGTCAGTGTTTGCCCTTGAGTGGTCGGAGAAACCAACTGCGAAAGTTAGCTGAAAGACAGCATGCTGAACAGAGGGCACAGACATACCTTCCATAGATCAGTGACGCCCATTGGATGTACCAAGTTGGTGGGAGTCGAGAAGAAATATCACCTATTTGATATGTTTAGGGGAGCTATAGTATGGGGGAACACATGGTAGGACCTCAATCACCTCGACCAGCTTGTGCACTGATCTGTCGAATGGCACTGAACTTGAGTCTTGAGGCGCAAACCCATCAGTAGACAATGTCGTTGAGTTGAAGGAATCAAATAAAAGGCTGCGTAACAAATCAGACTACACCGCCCTCAGCAGCCACAAGTGGTACAGACTCGCTCACTCAGCCAAAGTGAAGACGTACATTACCCCTTCGATACCTATTCATCTGCTTATACAGTGACTCTGCAGCATTTTCATCTGGACCCTGATCATGTCCTCCACCTGATTCGGAAATTCGCTTTCCATGTCCACAACAAGAATGGCCATTTCAGCCCAATCGTGCTGCCTGCAACCGAATTCGCGAACGGCGTGTTGAACCACTCAGCGAATCATGATACAGAGCTGAAGATCTTGGGCAGGGCGAAGCTGAGGAGGGCCAAAAGTGGGGAGGCTGTTCTGAAGGCAGTGCTGGTGGGAATGTCCAGAGAGAATGCAAAGAAATTGGGATCAGCGAGCTCCTGGAATGGCTGACCTAGAGGCTAGCACTGCACCCCACAGTCGGACAATGGTATCAAGAAAAGCAGACACGATGCGAGTGCCATCCGGTGAGAACGAGACTGACGAAACCACATCTGTATGCCCCCGCATGCTCATTGATCAAGGTCTGAACAGCCATCCAGTTCAGATCGCGTCCAGATGTCAGACGCGGACTATTCAGGAATCTGGCCATACATTTCGTAGCCATGGTGGAGTTTCTGGACGAGAATGGGAGTGCTGATGCATAAAGATGGGGCGTGTTGTGCACAATCGTGCCGCCAGCCACTTGGATAAATCTCCACACATCAATTGCAGCGGACCCAACATCTTTGTATTTAGAATGGCCCTGTAGTTGTGGGTAAGCACTTTGGGATCTGATGTCGCCAAGTGACCGTGTGCTTGCCTTCAAGTTTAGCCACTGGGCAATGAGTGGAAGCACAGAATCTGCACAGCTGAATGCGTTGAGAAGGGCAAGTGCTTCAACCCAGAAGTCGATAGAAATTGCGGGCTCATTGTCGAAGCCTCGGAGGGAGTCTGACGTTGTTGTGAGAGGTGTAACAGAGTAAGAGCTCCGTCTCGCCGCAAGAAAGACCTCATAGTGTTATGCGACACAAATTCGGGCTCGAGACCGTCTCAATCTCCCGACAGACGAGAGGGCGTTCCAGCCCTTTTTAACGAAAACATGGGCTACATCAATTAACATGCTAGGGTTAGGGTTAGAAATACGCACTTTCAGGGTCTCTGCTCCCATACAGCGATGCGACGAACAATGCCAACAAACCTTTACATCAATCAGTCAGAGCAGCCGGAGAGGGTCAGCAAGGATCCGATTTCCTTCTTGACATCTGCTTCTGACATAGCAGTAGGTGAGCTTTCAGGTTCTTCTTCCAAAGGAGTCGTGGAGTTATCAGGGTTAAGACCACGGAACCCTTTAGGGATATCGTCAGCCAGTCCCAAGATCAACTGTAGCGAAACACACCTCCGATCGGAAGTTTCGTGCTTCCTGTAATAATTTGGAGGAAATCACGACGAGCGAAAGCATCGAAGTCTGACATGATTCCCACAAGCTCGCGAATGGCACGACCCTCGCTGTGGAAGTCATGGTCAGCTTTGATAGCTTCATTCAACACTACAGCCTTGCTATCAGTCACATTGAGGCGAGCACAAGAATTCACATACTCTCGACTCCCCAGTCTTCGTCTTCGTTACCAAATAACATGTCCAACTTGTCCCCCGAGAAAGCTTGCAAATCGGAGATTGGGAACACCTTAGAAAAGCCCTCTCGGAACGCCCTAGCCTGTGGCTGAACGCTAGCATCAATAATTGCATCCAAGACTTCGTGAATGTATTCTTCTGCATTTCATGGACATGGACGTGTAGCTCTGAACTTTGTAGAGAGAGCTTGCAAGTTCGTTATCCACAAGCTAGACAAATCATGTGAGTACAGTGTCTTATCGCGCACGATATTTCTTACTTTCAAGGACTCGATGGTCAAAGCCACTTCCTCCCCTAGTACGAGTTTGATGAAAACCTTGTTGGCTGAAAGATCGATGATGCGGGAGTCTAGCATTGCCTTTGCCACATATTGGCCAACAACGCGGAGGATGTGCGTTCGTTTTCTACCATTAGACGTCAGATATACAACAACTATTTAGACTTAGGAAACACTCACTGTCCCCCGTCATTTACAATGTCATCAGGGCTGATAGGATAGAGTCCCGTAGGGTGATGGACATATATGCCAGGAGCAGCTGAGTCAGCATCTCGCCATATCTTAAGATCTCTCCTGGTAAATTCCTTCGAAACGAGGGAATAAAACTCAAGAGTAGGTCCAAGCCCAGTCCCAACCTCATCAAAGTACTCCTCCTCCAAGATCGAAGATGAAGACTCATAGAGCTTGAAAACCTTGACCGCTGACTCCAGGATATGTCTACGAGAGATATCGACCTTCTGGCGCTGCAGCCGTCCGAGAAACCCGATTTCCTTGTCTTGCCGTGAGTTGTCCTGACTGCGGCCTTGCTGGTTTTGCCACTTCAGAATAGGGTGAGTGTATCCAATTGAAGGTAGTTGTACCTAGTAGCGAATGGGAAGAGAATATAGACAGCAAACGTACATGCTCGTTGCGCTTGTCTGATGGCTTTCTCTTGCGGGGTAACCTGGCACTAGAAGAACTTGCTGAACAGAGTACACCCGAGTCTGGTCGCCTGGCGCACGAGTTGGGCATGCATGGCTGGATGTAGATGCGATGAAGGGAATGGGAGTGTCCGGGTCTGCAGGAAGAGGAATCGAGAGTGGAACGTTGGGTTGGCAGTGACTCAGTTTGGCAGCAGTGGAAGATCCAAAGTGGAAGGAAGAATCCCGGGTATGAGAACCAACACTGTTTAGACGAACAATGACACAAACAAATGTAGACTGTCAAATTGCCAATGGGAGGGAGGAAGACCTTAATATCGGGGCGGGTGATCAGTTCAGGATACATCTTCGAAAAGAGCACGGCGAAGCAGGCTCTCGGATCTGAAGGCGATTTAGAAACTAGCAGATTAAGATAGCAGTGGCTACCTACATCCCAAAGCGTTCCGCAACCCCAGGTAGATACCATACAGGCTCAACGGCCGCTTTGCTAGTGGTGATCTCTACACCAAAATAAGCGTCACTCTCTGTTCCATCGAAGAGGACGCGTGGCCAGTACAATCTTGCCGTCCACCTCGAGCTCGCCTTTCGCAGTTTCGTCAATTTTACTGAGTTTGATGTGCGCCTTTGTTACTGCTATGCTGGGACGAACATCGAGTCCAAGTTCATCGACCTCTTTTCTGAAAATCTGAGGCACAAGGTGTCCCCAGAAGTCAAATGAGACGATCGTGTGTGGATCTGACCATGCGGGTTGTGGAGTAATACACACAGGTGGCTCGGTCATGGAGTAATCCGGTTTGTGGGTGGGGTTAAGAGTCCCGATAGCAGCTATAGCAAGGGCGTGATAAATCGAATAGGAATCGGAGCGGGCACCGAGCGCATTGCATTGCTTGACTGAGGATGATAAATGTGAACAGATCATCGGTCCTCTCACGGAGGGATCAGGTGCACCCCATTGTAGTGGGTAGGGTTTGATTCCATGCTGGTCAGGATGAGCTGTAGAGGTCGAAATTAGCTGATGTTAGCGACAGAAGTGTGTGAAAGCAAGTGGCTACAAGGTCGAACGGTTGAAGTGATCATGGCAAAAGTGGTGAGGACACGGAAAGGGCCAAATCATGCTGTCCTACCTGACAGCTCAAGATCTATCAAGAAAGACTTACTAGTCAACAGCACTCTCCCTGGGTACAGAGCCTTCTCTCGCTCTTTATCAGTCAAATTGTGGTCTGATGGAGTACTGGTCGGCGATGCTGAAGCCAGGTGTACTTTGCTCTGGCTCAAGGAAGAGGAATGTGATAGCAGCAAATTTGATGAAGGGTCTGCTGTGAGACCTGAAATGCGTTGAGTCGGGCAGGAAGGGGTAAGAGGATATTAGTGAGTCGTGTGCTTGTCAATTGGGAAATGAGTAGCTGGCATTGTGGCGGCAGAAGCATATTGTTCTGGTGTAGTAGCAGAAGACCCGAAATCTTCCGAGGCTACAATAGTGGTCGCCTGGCACTGCTTAGGTTTTCCCTTTCTTTTCTTCTTCTTCAGCTTTGCTCCATCTTCATATCCAAAACCTAGAAAGCACCAGGTTGGATGAACGTGGAAAGACAAGCATACCGTGTATGAACATAGACATTGAATATATAAGTATCATGATGTGTGATTTGATGACGAATGAGACGTCGAGCAAGAACTGGTTTCCCTAGGTGAGGGACTCTCAAGTGGTTAACAGCCCGGAGCTATC
Source organism: Suillus occidentalis (assembly GCA_016628085.1). Classification (NCBI taxonomy): domain Eukaryota; kingdom Fungi; phylum Basidiomycota; class Agaricomycetes; order Boletales; family Suillaceae; genus Suillus; species Suillus occidentalis. Next base: position 32,605 of record JABBWB010000306.1, read on the forward strand.
GCCTGGCAGCTGAAGACATCCGATCCTGGACCACTTGAGAGAAACGCAGAAGGCCAAAAAAAACCGGGCCATTATATGGCGTTACCTAATACCAACTAATTACGACAAGATAAACAATGCATGAACACGATGTGTCCATCACGTGATGCGGTCACATGACAGGTTTTCATGTTCTTTTGGGCAGAACACAGTTCCAATTACAGCCCTTTGCATAAATTCGTGAAAATGGGAATTTTTTGGAGCATGTGTGGCGCGTGAACTTAGACATTTGTCACATCTTCCTACTCCATCATACTATGATACTGTTGGAATCCGAGTCGTCTGAAGGAGGAGATGAGAACTAGGCGAGCGCAACCTGATGCACGACGTGAGGAGACGGGGAGTTCTGACATCGGCCGAAAGATATGTTTTACTCTCATTTTTATATTCCTATTCTACCCGCTACAAAGAGAGCACTTATATACTGAGTACCAAGGTTGAAACATCTCAGTATGCGTAATGAGACTGAGATGTAAGTACATACATTCACGCACATGTAAAAACACTAACGCCCCGCATTAGTGATCCCCTTACCTAGGTACTTGAATAAAACACATGAGTCCGTGTAACGAGACTGAGATTGATCCCCTTACCTAGCGTCGTGCTCTCCTCTATTCACTAGAGATACAATGGGTCGCGCCATCAGTGAAGACCTCAAACATAGGATTGTGCTCATGTATGAAACTGATGGCTTGACTATGGAAGTGATTGCAGAGACACTGCGTGTCTCAATTGGCCTTGTATCGAAAGTCATTCGCCTTCACCGACTTTATGGTCAAGTGACCAACCCTTTCGGTCATCATACAGGATGTCCATCACTTCTCGATAACGACGACCTCCAGTTCATCTCAACTATCATGGATGCTAATCCTGGCCTGTATCTTGACGAAATTCAGAACAAATTGGCAAATGTGCGGGACATTCATGTGTCAATTGCTACCATTGCCTGAGCTCTCCATCAACTTGATCTGACCCGCAAATCAACAACCAGAGCTGCTGCGCAGCGAGACGAAGAACTTCAGACACTTTGGGAACAGATATGTCATTGATCAAGTTGTATCGACTCACCTTTGGCGCTTGGGTGACAACTGTGTGTGTGATGACGCTGGCACTGCCACCACTGCATCAAGCGAAATTTTGAAAAACTCCATTTTCACAAATTTATGCAAAGGGCTGTAAGGCTCCAACTATTTAGTTTATGTCTACGATTTTCGAGTAAATAGACATAAACAGTTTATAGACAGTGAAAAATTTCAGTGTCTATTTGTTGAAATCAAAGAGGCCTTGCTGGATCCATAATTGTGCATACATCAACTGCATCACAGTAGCTGCCACAAGAGAAGAGCGCTGGTCAGTACAAAGGTGCCATGACTTCAAAAAGAGTTGTTCGACAGGAGAGATGGCACCTGGAATGGCAAGAACATCTCATGCAATGTGTGAAATTATCGGAAATTCATGAGAATGGTCCATCACAGACAGTGAGTTAATGTGTCTAATTGAAAGCAATAAAAATGTACCTTCCACCATATAAGAGGTGCATTCATGGTATTTGTGTCCTTGGCATCCTGCACAAGGATTGTGTAGCGCTCAAATTCAGACTGGATGGGTGCCACCAAAGTTGTGAAATGTTGTCTGTCAGGATGTAAATTGACGATTGATGAGAGAAAAGAATTGTCATCGAGAGATGCTAACAGTAGTGGCAACTTAGATGCGGGGGGAGCTGCTACTGCCATGGCGAGTTCATATTCACTAATGAAATGTTTGAAGATGATTCTTGCTTGATTATATGCATCGTTGCCAAGGTTATGGAACCACTCCAGATGGAGCGCAGGATGGCAAACTAGAGTACATGGGGCACACACTTAGTAATGCGCAGTGTTGAGAAAACTCCACTTAACTTGTTGCAAGTATGTCAAAATGGTTGTTCCAAGCCATGCAAAAGTAATGATGAAGTTTGTGTGAGCCAACTGTGCAAGCCAGTCGCAGTTTCTGGCTGATTGCCATGTTTGTCATAGCTGACTGCAGGGCTGACTCCATTTGGTGATACATTGGAATAGCCCAAGGCAGAGTGGGGGTATGTGAGTGAGACAGTACAATGTCACCTTTGTAAATACCTGTGAGATGTTGTGTTTCAATTTTGGAAAGCCTGAAATATCAAATACACTCACTTCAAGAATGTCTGCGAGTTGCCTGAGAAATATCCACTCTTGGTTAGTCAAGTATAGCTCATCACGAAGCTCTTTCTTTGGTAGTCAACATCTCAGCATCGCATCACAAGCTTAGGTACTCCAGTAAACAGTTTATATGTATCATACTTACTGTCTACACTGGCGGGAGTAAATAGACATAAACACTACACACATCAGGAAATTGGGGAGTCATTGGTATGTCTAGGTGGAGTTTAGAACCCTTTGTCAGTCAGCGGAGCGTTGGTCAGACTAGATAACATATGATAATGTGTTGTCAGAGAATTACTAAACTGATTGAGAACGATCAAGCCTGTGTCATTTGGTTGAATTGTAGTTAGACTCGATAATACATTACAACTGGTAGTCACGCCAGTACCAAGTTGACAGAGGGCGATCACATCTTTGTTGATTAGTCGAGTAATAGCCAAACTGGATAATACATTATAAGTGGTTGTCAGGTCAGCGCAAAATTGATCAAGGGTAGTTGATTGTTTACCAGTCAGTCATTTGGTAGTCAGTTTTGATGATACATCGTCGGGCGAACTGCAAAATTGACAGCATATGGACATGCCAAGATCATATGCAAAGATTTGATTATCCCTGGTTGACGGTATGGTCTATCAATATCTAACAAAACCAAAACTCTACCGCAATGTACACAATGCATCACAATGGCTTCATCTTCACCATCCTCCAGCCCCTCCACTCGGTAATCCATCACCACCCATATGCAGTTGGCTAAAAATGAGATTAGGGAGCACATTGGCCACGAGGCAAATGAACGTGTCGCATGCCATGTCTTGAACACCTGGAGATATCATGCAGACATGGTCAGAGTGACAAAGTATTTCAGTAATATGCTCCTTACCTTCATCATGCTTAAGCCCATGAGTAATCCGCTCTCGCCGGTAGAGAGAGCTTGGATCTCGTTGTAGAGTTCTGCCACGAGTTTCGACCAGCGCTCGTCGACTTGGGAAATCTTGACCATGTAAAGATGTGCATTTAACAGAACATCACGGTTCGCCTCAGTCTTGACAGCGCGCAAATGGGTGGACAACATGTGGGAGAGGAAGAGGGCGAGGTTAAGAACGAGCTCCTGACCGGCATCTGATGCTGAAAAATATGCCGCTGCAATGTTGGTGGAAAGAGGAATCATGCGGTTGCAATTTCTGTCGACTTGCAGTTCAAGTTTGGAGGGATGACAGCTGCATGGATCTGTGATGCACAAATTAGTTGTCGCCACCTACAGTGAAAGTGATGATGACATACAGAAGTAACCCAGACATGAGTGTCTGCAACCTCCATAACATGACCGTGGCACCGTCAGTGTCGCCTAAGAACCTTGGAACAAGAGATCACGCACCAACTGAGAGAGGGACATGGTTGTGGCACCATCAGTGTTCCCTAAGAACCTCGAAACATGAGATCATGCACATCCTGAGAGCGGGACATGGCCGTGGCACCGTCAGCGTCGCATAAGAACTTCAGAACACGAGATAACGCACCAACTAAGAGTGGGACATGGCTGTGGCGCCGTCAGTGTCACCTAAGAACCTCGAAACACGGGAACACGCACCAACTGAGAGTGGGACATGGTCGTAGTAGCACCGTCAGCATTGCATAAAAACCTCAAAACATGAGATCACACACCAACTGGGAGTGGGACATGGCCATGGCACCATCAGCGTCATCTAAAACTTTTAAAAACGAGACCACGCACAGACTGAGAGCGGGACATGGCCGTGGCACCATCAGCGTCGCACAAGAACCTCAAAACATGAGATCGCACCAACTGAGAGCGGGACACAGGCATGCACAACATAAGCGCAGGACATGGTCGTGGCACCATCAGCATCCCGTAAGAACTTCGAAACATGAAATCACGCACCAGCTGAGAGCGGGACATGGCTGTGGATGTCGATGAGATCAGATCGGAAGCAAATAGTAGCCCAGGCCTTGCCCCAGCGTCTTACATAAAACATTCACATGTGTTGAGTCCAACTTCAATAACCGTCCATAACTGTGACAATCACTGCAACAGCTTTTCATTACTATCTACTAGTGTTAACATGGCATATAACAATCACAATGCTGATCTTGTAAGTAATTCGCGTTGTGCACTTATCTGATGTTACTGAACTCATCTAAATTAGGTACTACCCGCTGGCATGCTTCAAGTACTGGGGCCATTGATAATCAGTGAGAATGCGATAGTAAGTCATCAGTCAATATGATACTGGTTAATCCAACGAAAAGCCGCAGGATCTGTGGAACGCAGCAATCGAGATGGCCCACAATCGCATCCAGAGTCATTCCGCAGCACCACCTGTCCCCATTCAGACTACCGTTGAGGACAAGTGCTGGCTTACCCTGATGGCCTTGCGGAGGGAGCAGGAATTGCAGGAGACCGCGAGGTATCTGGAAAATGCGCGACAGGAGCTAAGCAAAGCAAAAAAATTGTTAGGTATCGTGACTTAGAAGCAGGAGGAGAAAGTATCGCAGCGTATAGTAGCCACAGTGAATCGGAAACCTGGCAATATGTTAGTTAATCAATGCACGAACGTGTTTGTCACCTTGCACAGCCACTTGTTCATAGCTATGGCTTTGCTGGAAGAAAGGCGCTCCTGCAAAGGAATGAGATCATGATTGGACAATGTGGCATGTCTGCTTATTTACCTTGTATCCCTGAGCCCATTCGTTAAATGGGTCAGCTACAAGAGCCCTGCGTCTCAGGAGGGACAGGTTTCGGCGAAGCTGTCGACTTCACAGATGACGTGGTAGATACTTTTGAGCACAAGGACTAACGTGGATGTTTGAACTCCCATTGGACGATGTTGTTCCATTGGTTCAGTTTCAGTGGCAAATCTTGGTGACTCTTGATCCATTTGGCATAGTCTGCGAGTAATGAGTATGTCGCCCTCTCTATGACAATAGAAATTGCCCTACAAGGATACATAACAGTCTCAGATATCGGGCGAATGGCTACTGGCTCCTCAAGGTCAGAGCTCCCACTGTCACATCATCAATATTGGAGTCCATTCGATCCTTCATCACTTACTGCTCTCGTAACCCATGCGACTTCCGGAGAGAAACCCTCGATGTGGTCCTTCTCACGTTCGAGCACCTTTTGTGACACAAGCATAGGGAAGTACACATTTTGAACACCCATTGCCTTTATTTTTTTGTTAAACCACTCTATAACACGCCTTAGTATTCGAGATCAGTCGAGAACTAGATTTCATACCTTGGATCTCCTCCCAAATGCTGTACGACCACGGTCTCAAGATATAGCATCCACTAACACTGTAGTACTCAAGCATTTCTGCTTTTATTAAGACCTAGAACACACAAGTAAATCTTAGATTGGGGCAATCGGATAAAGCAACCTACACTCTGATACCAAGCAGAGAAATCAACTTCCTTCTTGACGCCGATGGTGATCTGAATGGCACCATCGATTTTCGCGCCCTCTTTCTCTTTTGCAGAGGAGAACCATTATCTCCCACTGTGCCCTCTTCTTGTGGTGTCATCGCCCGAGGCAATGTGCCCATGCCAGCGAATTCTTGTGGTACCAAAAGGGTCGTCAATCAATGTAGGGTAGTCCTTAGGGCTGCACCCGACATTCATCTGTCCTTTCCGCTGGTATACACGCATGTAGTCAATGAGCATCTCGCCAGGGAAGATCATTGTGCTTGTATCAATTATCTACCAATTCGCTAGAAAGGACATCAGTGAGTGTTTCCACAAAAAAGAAAACTGCACACACGTGATATACCCAAGTGGAAGATGATGGACTGGCAAAATGGATCATCAAACGGAATGACACAGGAAAAGATCAAGACAGACCATTGGCTCTACAGAGATCAGTCGTTGCGATACGCCTGTGCCGTCTGGTAACGGATCGGGACCAAGTGCTGCTGGCACCAACTCGCGCGGACTCAATGCTGGCAGTTTGCCATGTGATATACCCATCTGATGGGTTTGTGGGATCCGACCAATACTCGAAGCCTAAAAAACGTTAGATAACCAAAAGGTGGCATTCGCAAAATTGCTCACCGAGAGTCGTGAACTGCGCCCCAGATTCTTGGAAAATATTATCAGGAGAACCGTCAAGGCAGACACCACTTGTTGGTTGGTGGCAAAAGAGAGGTGTTAGTTCCTAAACAAATAACAGTCATGTGATGCTGAAATCACGAAAATGGCACTCACACCGCACTCCCTTGATGAGTATTCGCATGAGTAATGTCAGGCGTGTTGACAAACCACTCATCCTGGGTATCATTGAGGTAGACGTAATCATGCGTAAAGGGAGCAAACTGGCCGGACTGCGAGACGACCTGTCCTGAGCCCACCTTGTTGTGCTCGACCTCGAGAATGTCGATTTCAGGGGCACCACGGCCTACATTCACGGATGGCCCTGGGATGGTCTTCTCCTGGGCACGTGCACGACCTGGGTAGAGTGTTAGCGTTGGGCATGAAGGGTATGTGCGCCAGGGAAAGATACAACAAAATGTTTGAGAGAAGTTGGGTATGACTTACGAAAGACGCTGTCCCGACAGCCATGATAGCTCATAAATGTACTTGGCCTTCGAAGCATTTGACTGGAGAGCAGCAGCAGGTCCAGAACCATCCGGCTCTGTCTGGTTCGGGAAAGTGCCAACATCACAAGAGTCATACCTAAAGCAAAGTAAACACCCAAATCGCTAATCAAGCAATCGAACTCACGAGTAAGGCCATACACCATCTGTAGTCGCACCGTATCCCGGACGAGCAAGATTACCTATCGTCCATGCACCCAGCCACTAAAAAATCAATCCATGAATCAGCATCCCACTTCCCCGAATCACTCCTGTTAAAAGGCCTCCACAGCGCCGCCACCACTTACATAGCACATCGTCTCCTGATTCGGCCCAGGTAAACTGATCGACACTTCGATATAGCCGCCCTGTGATGCAAAACTTGTTCCAACTCTGGAGCATGCCACTCCGATAAGGCAAGTCATTCTCTGGGACCTGGTCCATGACGATGCTCAGGTACCCATCTCTTGTCGTTATCTGTGCGGGGTCATACCACTCCTGATCGCCGGTGCTCCAGTACCAGATGTTCACGGCTTCCCAGAATGGATCATCCCCAGGCCAGAACGTGCGGTTGGGCATGTTGGAATCGTCCGAAAAGACAAGCTTGTAAGGGAGGCCATCAAACCCCGTCCGCATCGCAGCACTACTTGGCGTGTCAGGGTCAATGAGTTGTGCCATCTGGAATCTGAACAGCCACATCGTCAGTCAGGTGGTCCATATCACACGAAAATAAAATAGAACTGCTGCGAAAAGAATAAAAAGTGATGGGACGCACAGAAACGGGACCTGACCGGTTCCATTGACGAGTACGTTGCCTGCAATCACATTTTTCTGAGCTTGATCGTAATAATAACTGATAACGGGGTAGACGATGAAGAGGGATAGGAGGGCCAGAATGAGGATGAGGAGTACTCCAACATTGAGGACACCTCTGACTGGGAAAGACGCTGCTGTTGAAAGTGTCGTCATTAGGATCATCGTGGGGACCATCTTCATCTGGCTCGTCAAGGGCTGGGTCATAGACGTAGGGCACGAGAGTACCACGTGCATTCCAAGCACCGGAAGGGTACTTGCTGTCGTATGTGAGTGAGAGGTAGTGAAGACAGAATCGCGGTTAGGGAGCGGCTTCGGTCGGACCAGTGGGCCGTGGTTGTCTTCTGCTGGCTAGATGGTATAATATCATTGAGCCATGTTGACTAGAAGGAAGCGAGGCTATGTTGGATGCAGTGAGAACCTGAGTCTCCTCCGAAGCCATGCGATTGAATTGCATGCTTTGACGAGACTGCGATCGATATCGCGAATTGAGCTGAGGAGAACTTGGGGACTGAGGTGGAGGGATTGGGGTGCAAGGGAGAGGATATATAGTTCTGGTTGATGCTGTAGGACAAGGAATGTGTGGGCGCCTGTCTTGACTGAGGTGAATCTGGAGAGAGGAAGGGGGTTTCGAAGTTGGAAGTGCTGGGTGTTCGTGAGGACAGCATGTACTGGGCGACTTCTGGAGTTTGAGCTTCATCGCGGTCGACGTCCTGGACTGTTTGGCTGTCCTCAGTATCGCGTGGACTGACCATGCAATCTTCACGTTGTGAACCGAAGAAGGTCGTGTCATGCCAAACAGAGTTGTTTGTAGAGTCGTCCAAGTAACAACAAACCATGAATCCTCGCCAAGCGCCAACAGGGATCTTCACTGGGCCGCTAGAAGACATCTGAAAAAGGTTATTGAATGACTGACCTCGACTCCCGAGAAGGTCCTCTGCGAGGTCGGAGTTTCGAATAGGGGGTGGCTTCACCTTCGCTGCTCCCCCGCTCGTGATGAGAGCCGTTCTCGCTTCCAGAGAATTGAGGAAGGGAGGGTTAGTAGTGGACTCGGACCAGAATTCGCGCGACGGGGCCCGAGTCTGTAACGCACGCCGTCGCTGCCCGCGCTTGAAAGCGAAATATCTGCAGTACCACCGTGTAAGGTTTAATCAGCACCGTGGGTATTGGAGTGCCTGCGATAATCAAATTCTGTGCGATCTTGTGTGATCGAGCCATCAGCAGGGAACGTGAATTGGAATGGAGACATCAAGGACGTGCTAGACGAAGATGGGGGAGTGGATGACGTAGGGGAGATGGAACAGCTATTGGGAAAGAGATATGGGGCTGTTTCTAAGTGATTGAGTTGAGTCTTCTGCTCTTCAAATGTGCGGTTTGCATATACATCAGAGGATGTCAGGGTAGGAGAACCTACAAGCTTTATCAGAAGTCATAAGATTGGTAGCGGAAGCATTAACTAACCATGAGCAGACGCAGTCTGCGCCACGTTGTGAGTTCATGGTCCATCCCGGTTGATAGGTTGCATCGGATACGGGTAAGAACCATATCTTGACACTCGGGCGTTCATATGGTGCCCACCTCCACCAGATGGTATCTGCTCGGTCTCCACGCCAGTGTAAGAAAGTGCAGGAGACTGAGTCGCGCATGAGTGACTTGGCGTGCTGGTATACGAGCTGCTGCACAAGGAATTGGACGTCCCATCGCTTGTCTGATATTCCATGCTATCATCGCTATAATGACCATGCGACGAGGGGGTACGATTGTTGATATTGGTTGGTTGAGCATGAGAAGCAAAAGATGAAGAGAGCGGAGGCAAGTCATCAGATTCAGGAGCCTGTCCTGTCTTCCTCGCCTGCCACACGGCTCTCCAGAACTTCTCACGTTCGCGCAATTCATGTTTAAGGCGTGCATTGTCTTGTCGTAGGTCCCCGGCTTCAGATCGCGCTTCGCGACATGATCCTGAAGCTGGAGGACAACAGACTCAGAACTAGTGACTGCCGCGTATGGCAAGGATGAGCGATGAAGGTACAATAAACTAGAGAGCACCTAACCTGTCTCTTCTAGAGTCGCTATATAGTTTGCTCGCCTCAAAAACATAGTATTTAAGCATGGTTTAAGGAGGGGTTCGAGACGTATGGCTCACCTCTGGTGGAAAGTGGCTTGGGCGTCAGCATTTTTCTTTTTTCGGAGAGCAATATCAAACATGGGGGAAGTAGGATCGTCGTCAACGTCTGCTTTGAAGTCAGATTTATCGCCTGAAGGTGAATGGCCACTCTATTAGACATCCATCCAGCAGTAGCCTTGGCCAAACTGGAGATGAATCAATTATGCATATTCATCAAGAAAAGTTTGGTTGACTCACGTCTCCTGCAAGATATCGTTCTGAACGTCTTTCTCTTCGTGACGTTCTTGGAGCATTTGCTCAAGACTTTTACGAACACATCTAAGAATCTCCTTCAGATGAGGAGCCCTAGTAATTAGTCATCTTTGAGGAGCTTTCAAGACAATACCGGGAACTTACATCGCTTGTGATTCATGGAAGGCTGATGCGGTAAGGTAGTCGTGGACGCCAGGGTTATCTACACGATGCGAGCGGGTATCTTTAAACGTCTTCTTCCACCAGCACCTTCCAAAGGCGCCTGTCCACCTGCATCTTCTGCACTAGATCCAAGTTGGTGGTTGATCAAGTTTCAGCGTGTGACAAGTATGTCTTCCTGCCGAAATTCAGGATCACCAAGGATCTGGAGTAGTTCCTTGAAGCTTTTCTGTGACTTCTGGAGGCCTCCGTTCCAAAACCAGTCACCAAGGAGACATGACGATTTGTTTGGGTACGTTGAAAGGCGTCCTTGCTGATCAGCATTGCTGGAGAGCACACCGCAAATTGTATCCTCTGTGAGCAGCAGGTGTATGTAGATGATCGTGGATTATAGCATCAATCCTTGGTCTAGATTGGCGCCTTCGGTGGGCCGATGGTACGCGAGATAGTAAAAAATGATCTTTGTAGGATTGCTTTTTTTTTCTTCTTTTTTTTTTGGTCTGAAGGGCATAGATGAATGCTAAAAGTCCTTCAGATGAGGAGCCCTAGGAGTCAGTCACCTTTGGTGAGCCTTTGCGCCTACCAGAAACTTACATCGCTTGGGTTTTGGGAAGGCTGAGATCTGCAGCAATCTCCATGATAAAGTCATCCCCAACCGGTTCAAGTTGAACTTCTGTGAGCACCAGATTGTGATGGAATAAAAAAGATTACTTAAAATGTATACAGCGCTGCTGAGGCAGAAGATGGTAGATTTGCTCCCCAGGTTTTAGATAAGAGGGAGACGGTCAAGCCTGAGAAAGGTTTGCTCCAACTCTTGTCCAACTCCAGATTCTCAGTTCTGGACTATTCCGATTGTATCCTTGGGCTCAGAAATCATCATCCTAGGCTTGTCCTAGCCTACCAAGTCGCTCACTAAATATTCTTTGGAAATAGAGTTGTAGAATCTTTCTGAGTTGGTCACAGTGAGATCTGCATGTGAAAATATGGGTAATGAAGTTAGGGCGAAGACATGGAAAAGTTAGCTCGAAGAACAATGTTCAAGAGAAATCATCATGATTATGCCTTCCAGGGATCTTCAAGTTCACATACTACTAATACTACCACTAGTGAGAACGTTAGCTGTCAACAACAAAGATGTACGAGGAAACTTTGTCCTCTACTACTAGTACAAGCTGGAGATTGCAACACAGTACAATTACATATAACCTGGATAAGCCTTCAAGTGATTTGTGGCACAAGATCATCGCATGCCTTGGCCCCGACGTGAATTTCCCAACTCCAGTATATCTTGTCTGTGGGCACGAGACGGTGAGCCCTGAGTCAGTCGGACAACTTGAATCTTTAATAGAATCCACTCAACAGCTCCTTTTGCCACCCATAGGGTCCATGACGTGTATTCATCCACTGGTGCAGCTGAGGATTGGCCTTACGAGCTTTCCTGAGGAGAATCAACTGAGAATAGGTCTCTTTCTGTAAAATGTAACTAGTGATTTTAGGAATTTGATGGTCGGGAAAGCGCAGCCTGAAGCGTATGACGATCTATAGATGGAAGACAGCATGAGATTCAAATTTTAAATCAAAGAAGTCACAAACCATGGCGCACGCCGTTGCTAAGAAGTGCTCTGGGATACTGTCATAGTGCTCGGGGAACAGAACCACTAGCGATAGTTTGGAATCATGGTCTTTGATCGGTTTCAAGATCTGATTGGCGAGTAAAGTGAGAATGGCCTTCCTATGGTAAAGATTCTGTAGGGTATCAATGAGCATCGCAAGTTGGTCATTGCACAAGAAAATGATCCTACATTGCCTGACTCGTCAGAGGCAAAGGCTACCGAGGTTACCTCACCATTCCAAGCTGTCAAGCCTGTGACGCTACTGATATATGATAAAACCTCATTGGCTTTCATGCTATCCAGGGCAAAGCCTTCCATGTAGAGCCTATCCCGGGAGTCCACCAAGGGAAGCATGTTGTCCTTTAAAGACTTCTTGAGCCTGTCCCTCTGAGAGATCACCTGTAGTATTCCGTCTGCATCAGGATATTCGAGCGCATCATGATTTCAGACATACCAGTTTGAGTGCATCAGCATGTGTCAAATCCAAAGCTTTGGTTGCCCCAGTTTCACAGCATTTCAAACCTGCCACTGCAAGTATGGTAAGCAAATGCAGGGAATGTGCCAATTCCCTTCGTCCCTACCTGACTCAGCTGGTTGACCAGCGCTGTGTGCCACAGTGAGCATCTCCTGTACTGCCGTAGTGCAATATGCAACAAACGATTCCCTGTCCAAGCCAGACGCAGTGAGATAATTTTTGGCCATGACCCTGGCGTCTTGGATGCAGATATAAGCCAAAGGAAAGTACTTTTGTATGAAACGATCCTCGTATTTGATGCCTTTGCTAAAGACAGCTGGAGTGCATGGTACATAATGGAGCGTCAGGAGTGAAGCGTCAAAAGCCTGATTGTTAACAGAAGCGACATTGAGAAAGGGCGTCAAGAGAAAAGTCACAAATCCTGTTTGAGGGGCTGCAGGGTATGAAGACAAGGCGCCCTGGGCAGGGACTTGAGCGAGCAGCTGGGTGCCTGCTGGAGAAGGGGCCAAAGACGAGATTTGATGACCTAGGGAACAAGCTGAGCTCATCCCAAATGCGGACGGATTAGGGTCAACCCAGTCGTTCAGTGCGGTCAAAAATTCCTCCCCATCGAGCTGAGAAGTACCAGCATCCGAAGGGAAAATTGACCCTTCTGTTTCAGCCTGAGTAATCTTCTGTTAAAAAATCGTTAGTCTGTATGCAATATAATTGTTGCATGCGATAATGTACTTGAAGCACAGGCCTCATGATGAAGTCATCATCGGTACAAATGTAGAGTGTTCTCCATCCAGCCGGGATGGGCAATTGGGTGGGCTGTAAGCAAAGGTAAACACACCAGAAAAAATCTGCAGACCCTTGATGACAGAAACTCACTGATAATTTGAGCTGTTGGCTAGTAGCCATGTCCTGGACCAGAATAGTTAGTGAGCGACTTGGTAGGCTAGGATGTGGCTTACCATGTAGACCGATTCATAGATGATTTCTGTGCCCAAGGTCTGCGCAAACGCAGGCAGCACATAAGCGATTTTTAAGAACGAATGATTGATTGTATCTGGGGTCAGTCACTAGAATAATCCTGAGTTAACTTGGCATGCATCAAAAATTGAAGACTCACTGAACGGCTGATCCAGTCAAGTATGACTGGACCATCAGCATGTGTTGGAGGAGAATACAAATACCTGATAAGGATGATATGGGTAGTGCTGGACTGGTGAAGCTGCGGCAATCTTTAACAGGCATTTTAAAGGTCCTAAAGAACAACTTATCTTCGAATTTTCTCGAGATCTGAGGTCTCCATTATAGCATGAAGCAGTTTGAGTTGAAGAGCTGAACGCTTGATTAGTAAGTATGGTGCATGTGAGACTCGTTTTAGAAATACATAACACTGATTAGTAATTCATGTTTGCTGCCTCATTCAATCTCCGGAAGGTGTTGTATCGCTGACTTATTCCTGCTTGCAGATTGCACTTCATTTAATAACAGTGGTGAATTCACGTTGTTAGATCTGGTCATAAATCAGGCAAGTACTGATGCCTGGACACTGTGCACCTCTTTAGCGAATTACATACTAAACCATGCGAATAGGAGTTCTCTTCGGCTCGTTCAATTGGCAGGTAATGCCCAAAGTGTATGTTTATTTATTCCCACGTTCTCACCTGACTTTCGGTTCAACATTCCTCATTGAGTCGTTCAGCTTCAATGCCTTTCTTCCACTGCTCAGTCTGCTCTGCCCCTCCATCATCTTCAACACAATACTTTGGGTTGCGGCATTTTTCGCTAAGCTGCAGAGGTGGGTATATTGTACATTTTTATGCTAACCTAACTTGTTTTTATGCATAGTCCCATCCATTACCTCACACTGATGGTGTTACCACTGTATCCACTCTTATACTGTGCGTGATCTCATCTTATAATCTGCTTACTCAATTCTGATTGTGCCTGTCTGTGTGTACTATGTGCAGATACCATCTAGTAAGTCTTTGTTTTTCTTGTCTTTTTTTGTTATTACTAATAACATTTCTATCAGTTAGCTTATGCACTGAATTCTTGTGGCCCTACCTATTTCTAACATACACTCATTGATTCCTAGTTCATTTGTCCGCTTGAAATCCAGTGATTTTGTCATTTTTTGTCTCGATAAGTGTGAGTAAGTTGAAAATAATGTACGTCTTGCATAGCGTGTATTTCACTTAGATTCTCACCGCTCACAAATCAGAAATCTCAAGTTTGGTTGGAGACTCTAGCGCGTTTGCCCTTCGAAAAACTCAATTTAAATAAGTATTACATGATCTTGACAACTGATTAACACCAGGTATAGTACTCCAGGGGTGCACAAAGTCCCACTCTCTGACACTGGAGGTCGTAGCGTGTGAGTCGGAGTAACCCGTTCACTTCCTCACTTTGAACTTGGAGGATAAGAGAGGAACTGCGACACTGAATATTCTCCATTGACAATGACCTCCACGCTTAGGCCTCCTGCACCCTTCTCCCCTATTAGCCATGAGTATCAAGGTAACTCATGTGATGTTTTGCCAGGGTTGGCACTCAATACCCAACCGACCAATTTCTTAGCCTGGCGTAAAAATGTCTCGCAAGAGCCTGAGCACGGGGCATACCCTTCTCCACCCACCTCCCATGAAGCTGATTTGCAAGAGCCATCCTCAGTAAGTAATATTACTAAGTTATTTATGTCATCATTAGTGACTCCTGACCAGATGGACACTCTGTGTCTCCCTCCATTCTGGGAGACACGTCATGATAGCAATCTCACGATTCGCCTCATCAGCGCTCAACAATCAGAGCGTCGTGCAGAGTGTCGGCTAATCCGGAGACGCCTGCATCGCATACTGATTGAACAAGAACTCTACAGTCGTATGGACAAACATACCGCTCACAGGCTTCACAAAGCTGACGTTAGCCTTGGTGTTGCCCGTGGTGTTCTGTGTTCCTCTGGCTTGACGCCTACAGGAAATATGTATGAGAATGTGGATAGCAATATTTCAAGCGCATCGCACGGGTCAGGTGCAGAGTCAGACGTAGAATCGACCTCTTGACAGTTATGTATCTTCTCTCCTACCATTGCCCCATCCACTATGAGTGCTTATATATATATACATATATATTGCCAGATACTGAACATATGCACATATTACATATTCTGTACCGATTGGCGTTTTGCACCGTTCTTGAACTACTTCGTTTTCGACTATTGAATGTGATTGCAGCAACCTTCTCCCAGTATCCCCAACAAAGGTAGATTACCCCAAATGAACATTGAGGTCAAGGTCACCAATCATTAATTTTCCTCTAGTACAGTTAGATCAATAACCTCAATCCCCCCTCCACCCACTTTTCCCACACAATCATGCTGCTCAAACATTCGTCTAGTCATAATGAGCTCACAGCCCCAGCACTTTGTGAGAAAGTTATGGAATTCTGTTTCTGTGAGGCCAGGTCTAGTGAAAGAGTCTAGCTTTAGAAGCCTGTCAAATGTTGTGTGAGTTTGATTTGAACTATCCTGGCGCCTTTGAATGACATCAACTGGTTTGACATCTAGCATGAAGTAGGCGTTAATCCATATCCATTGTAAAGCACCACAACGCCTTCATGAACATACCATTCCCATCAAGAAAGACGACTTCTTGCGGTCTGGCCTGGTCTGAGCCTGTATTATGAGACACACTGTATCAATTCATCCCCAACCATTACCAGATAGATGTAACTCACCACGTCTTGCATAGCGTTTGGTGGGTAACCCAGGTGAATTGTGCATTTGCTCTATGAGAACTGCATGAAGTAGTGATTGCGACCACATCAGAGTTCAATTCAGCTCTTGATGGATAAGTTGTAGCCATCCAGACTTACCAACATAACCGCATTTACTCGATGCGCAACAAGCTACGTATTCTCCTGCATTTGGCCCCCTTGTTGATACAACTATTGCAGCCTCATAGTGGCCAGGATCACGATCATCTATGAACCCGCATAGGCAGTACGGTCCTCTGAATTGATGAGAATTTCGATGCGCCACAAGGTCAGAAGGAGCAACACGCTCTCCTTCATCACTGACTGGCCTGGATTCAAAAATGGGTAAGACTGAATAAGATGTTTGTCTGCATGAAGTTGGCTAACGCACCAATACCATACACACAGCGTTACTCCAGTCTCATCCAGCTCCAGCACCACATTTTTCCTGTTGCCGACTTGGGCTACAAGCCTAGCTAGTTGATGCTCTTGAACCCCGTCAACTCCAAGCGTGGCCTGTGGGCGATCGGGAGGCATGGTATACCAAAATCAATACTTTGGACAAGTGATCTCAGGCTGGTCATACTACTTGGGCTTTTATACTGTGCGTTTCTCGCCCGCTTCGTCTTGCCTTTATGTAATTCTGCACCCTTACTTGTGCGCTCATTAGTTCTCGACTGTTTCCTAATTGAAACTTCTAGGGTGCCGGAAGAGGCCTCCACCACTCACGCTTACGATCTAAGCTTTTTTGGGCGCTCACGTTGGTAAACTCACCGTGACGTACTACTACTAGTAGTAGTGACAAAGTTTCAACATTTGGTGAGCAGTCCGGCCTTTTTATTTGGAGTCAACTGACGGACTGGTATTGGTAGTACTAGTAACACTGCGGCAGTGGTCGGCACCTGGCTTTGACCAGCGACTTTCTATTGTTTTTCTGTTTTGGCGTGCTCCGAGTCGTTGTTGGCTCAGGCCCAGCTATCACGATGGACCAACTTGAATCATCTCTATCTCCCAAGTCATCCTGGGACTCTGCCACGAGTGGTTCAGCACAATATTCAACCGTTTGCACCTGTGGATGAAGTTTTGCTCAATTAAATGCATATGCAATCATCAGAGGACTTGTAAGAAGCGGAAAAAGCACCTTTCTGATGCGCTAGCAAAGGCTAAGGAGTTATGGACTACAAGAAAAAGGCCGTGTAGAGAAGGCCAACACAATGAGCTCCTTGGGTTTACTCTTCCTGCGACGTCGCTTGTCGCCGGTGCAGAAATTAGCACTTGGCCAGCTGAAGAAAGCCTGGAACCGGAGCATGAGTTTCCGCCTCAGAATTGAGTTCTGTGGCAGGCGACTTCCCTTGGAGTAGAGTGCAGTCCTGACTCAATTGAATGCAATGTGAGTCTCGGATATTAACAATCCTTACGTTTGATACTCATGCAGTCTTTAAGGCCGAGTGTCTTTCCGAATCTTCACCTGCAACTGATGACCTGAAATCACTTGCTGAGTGTCGCCCACAACACCTCAACGTCGTCTTCCTGTCAGGTTTCAAGATGTCCTTCCCCAAACCACCACTGCCAACTCATGCCTGAGCCAG
>JABBWB010000307.1:0-50113 GCA_016628085.1 Suillus occidentalis
CCGATGAAGTGGGCACGGTCTGTGTGCGCCTTCCACGACAATGCTGAGTTCCAGCTTGGACCAATGAAGTTGGTGCCACGCCAGCACCATCAGGTTCATTGAGTGTTCCCATATTTTCAGCATCGGCACAAGGAGCCGGAGGGATAACGATGTGAGAATCTTGGGTGGATGATGCATCATCAGTGGGAGGAGCCAGAGGGATAAAGACTTGGAGATATTGAGTAGATGATGCATCATGAGCTGTGAGGAGCAGGAGGGATGAAGACTTGGGGATATTGGTTAGATGATACATCATCAGCACAAGGAGCTGGAGGGATGAAGACTTCAGGATATTGGATGGACAATGTATTGTCAGTGTGAGGAGCCAGAGGGATAAATACTTCAGGATATTGTGTAGATGTTGCATCATCAGCGTGAGGAGCTGGAGGAATATATACTTCAGGATATGGGTTGGATTGAAGGGGAGGGCCTTCAGGGAGAGCATCCAAAATGCTGATGTTGAAATTCGGGTCATTGATGAGAGCAGTAAATGCTTCATGGCCAAATATGGGTAGGTCAGGAGGGTCATTGAATGAAGCCAAGTGGGAATCATTCGGAAGCTGAGAACCAGATGATGCATCAAGTGATGCATCAATTGATGCTATGGTGGCACCAAAATTGTCTTTGATGGATGACTCAGACTGTGGAGTCATCCAGTACATGCCTGCAGTGTTGATTCGATGGGCACTGTTTGGTAGGAGATTGTCTTCTTCTTCCACATGACAACCAACATGCTTACTGCCACTCATTGTCGCCCACTCCTCATCTGAACCATCATCCGAGTCTGATGATGATTCTTCTGCTTCCTCACAATCTGAGTCTGGGGGCAGTGTCGACTCAAATGCTAGTGAAAAGGTGAGTGCATGCTTTCAATCTTACACTTATATTGATGCACCCAGAGCAGTCTTTGACGAAGGTTAGGAATGCAGCCTGCACCACATCAAAATTGGTGCATAAGTCTGATCAAACTGTGCCCCACTCTCAAGTTCACCAATGTGATAGCTTCATAATATTTGTAAGCACACCTTCCTCATCAACACGCATCACTCACTTGAACACAGACACCTCTCCAGTGCTAGGATCCTTCCCTCCCATAAGGATCATGAACTTCCACCCACCTGTGGCATATGCAAGGTATTTAAGGATCCAATCAAGCATAGGACCAAGCTCATGTATAGCCCTGCAGTTTTTAAATGCACTTGAGATACAACCATGTGATCAACAACAGAAGTATGTACTTGATCTTGGTTGCATCGTCAATTTTTGGCATCTTCCCTGACTTCTGGTGTAGACGTGCTTTTGCATGCTTTGCCTTTGCCTTCTGGTAACGCCTTTCAACCTTATTCTTGACGTCCTCGCATTCTTCAGAGTACAAATGGCGCATGACCTCACAGGCACTTATTCAGCTTTGGCCCGTGGTGAGTAACATTCTGTACTCTGATTTCAGCATCTGCAGTGTCCTTGACTTTTTCTTCATAGTATTTGTAGGAGTAAATATCCAGTTTTTGCGGTGCGTGGGTCCCCTTAAGTTCCACACCACCAGCTAACACAGTGTCGAACTTCAAAGCTCCTTTAACCCCACTCGTGCAGCCCAGGCGAGCAGGGTTTTTCCGCCAATGGTACCATGTAGTTATTTGCTAATCAAAATGAGTTGGTACGTGTGTTTTGCATGCTCGCAGATGGTAGTGTTTACCTGTTCATGACTTTCCACAGCATTTGCCAAATTTTTCACTTGATCTGGCATAAGGACATGGTCAGCAGGCAAGTCACCAAAGAGGGCCCTTCGCTCTGGCCATTTCTCAAAAAATAATTTGTTGACTTTTTTCCAGAACTCCTCGTATTTCTTGCCTGTGGCACGCATGCAAAATTCTTCCAACATAGAGGTGAGAAATTCCTCTTGCTCATCGCTTGTCCATTTCTGAGGCATCTATTACTGAGATCAGTAGGAGCAGATGGACAGCATCCTGGCACATACAGCAGTCGGACTAGGGTCAGTACACAGTGAGTTAGGGAGGGAGGAGGGATGTTTTTCTTCTTGTCTTCATCCTTTGAATATCATAGAGCCCATTTCCCCATTTCCGATGGACCAGATCGCAGGACCGAATCGCTAGACCGAATCACCGCCTTCACTACCAGTCACTCTTTTTTGACGTTTTGAATCTAATTTAATTCAGAGGATCCTCGTTTCTCAGATGTGACATCTACATTACCATCTCCGGCAGACTCACAAAATGATGCTATTTAGTACAATGATATTTTCAACCTTGATATCTACAATCTCTCTGTACATAGTGTTTGTAAAAATAAAGGCTTTGATCTGTGTCTGGTCGTGAAATATATAAAACTCCTGGGTGAAAAAATGCATGGTCCATGCCTTCACATGTAATGTTCTGAAAAAGATCAGCCTGACCCATAGCAACAGATAGCCACAAGGTGGACCTGAGGGACATAGACCTACATAGACGCTGTAGAAAGTGCCACCAAAGCAGACTTGGAAGCACTTGATCATCAAAGCAGGGCCTGGACCGGAAGGTAACAGTGAGTGCTTCAACCTACTAGTGAGTGTTTGTGCATACCAGTAGTTAGTTCGTATGATACTTACCTGTAAATATTCTGTGAGCATCAGTGTTTGAACATTTGGACAATATCATGCACTTACGGATGAGTTGGCTTGTGAGAGCACTTGCTTATGTGAGGAGTTAAAGTTAGCGATCGGTACATTGAATTGCAGTCAATACGGTCCTAATATCTCCTCCAGACATATCATCACCCAAGAAATTGGTTGAGGTATGATGTGTCCTAGTAGCTCGGTCATGTCTACTGCATGTTCAGCATCAAAATGTGAGTGAGCATAGTTCATTCTGAACCAGACAAACTCAACTTCAAACTCATTGTGGTCCTACCATGATTAGATCAGTAGTACTACTTTACAGGTAAAGCTATTAAGGTCCGACTTACATGTCCAACCTACTCTGGTGATGATTAACGACTACTCACTGAATAACGACTCGGCAAGGTCAGTTCACTCCACTTGAAACTTCAATATTGAATTGCAGATTAAGGTCCAACCAATAACGCTCCACTTGCGTTGCACTGGCAGTGATGCTTTAGCAGGTGTGTGCATTGTCTCACAATGAGTAGATGTGCTGATCATCATCCATGCCATGCACCACACTTACAGTTCATTTTACCTACAGTATTTGCGGTGTAGTACTCAACACATGCATGGGCCATCAACATTTGAATGGAGGCTTGGATTTATATGGTCTGATGAACCAACTTAATACAGTCTGACAACGAATCGAAGCATCTGAAGCTCATCCTCTTCTTCCCACCTCCACACCAAATGACACCGCAAACAACACCATTGCTCGCTATGGCCCCCCCAACTAAATATAAAACTGATGCAGCTAAGCTTCAGGCTATGAGAGCCAAGCATTCCCAGTACTACACTAAGTAAGTATTGTCTATTTCGTTCAGCCTACAATGCCCTGATTACAGATGCAGGTGTTGTGAGGAGATCCTTGCAAAAAGAAGAGAGAAATACCACCTCAACAAGAACCGTTGTAGAGACTCGATCCTGGGTAGCCTCACAATGGCTCATATTGCGATGTAGGTCATGCCTACAGTACTATGCATACAACGCGACACTTGCGCGATAAACGCGACGTTCGCACGACGCGCGCGACTTGCACGCGCCTTAGGCGAACTTTCTCGCGCCTAAGCGCCATAGGGCGCCTGACTTCCCAGAGTGTTTTCCCATGTCCAACCAAGTTCCCAGGTATGCATTTCTCCATTTATCATTTATTTCAACATCGTACCATGTTTATTTTATATCACTACACCTTTTTATCACACCTTTTCACTACTTCTTACCACTCATTACACCTTTTACCACCAACACTACTGGACACTACACTTCAGTTTTTGACGACATCTTACTCCGAGTTTTTATTATGTTTTGAACAATATCATTGCAAGCCCTAGTAGCAGTTAGCTCTAGTGGTCATATCCGCATTGCACCCCACATCTGAATGCCTCAACAAGTCTCAGTATCATCTGCGTACCGCTTTCGCTCAGTTCCGCTTTACAACGCGCGACTTTCCCGCGCTTCGCGCGCCTATAGCGCCTTTGTTCCCGCGCCTATCGCCTTATTGCGCACTTCGCGCATTCCCCCTAGAGTTGCTTATATTTGTGGATCCCAGCTCTCTTGCATCCCCTAAGGGATGAGCCTATCGCACTCTCACTCATCCCTTCAACATTTATATCAGCTGCACCCTCAGCTGAGTTGAAGATCCTTCACCGTCAAAAGGACGATGACGGCAGTGACAACAAGGGTGCGGGTGACAACTTGGATAAGGGCAACGATGGCAGTGACGAGTGTGCAAGCGATGACGATGAATCAATGTACATGCTGAATATTATATTGTTGCTGTGTTTTTAATACAAATATCAGAGGGACATTAGCTGAATGTATTGCTGTGGTGAAGTATGCTAAAGACGACTTCATGGCGCACATCAAATCTCCGCAAAAATTCACCTTGGGCGTCCTTGCTGATCACACCAAGTCTATCCCAGATGCTCCCGGAACTCATGGGGATAGAGAGATTCTCAAGCGCACAATGTTGAGTGTTAAAGACTTCCTTGACAGGGCTAGTCGAGGACAAGACGGTATCCTCCAATTGTGTGGGGTTTGTGACGAGTGGCATGCCACAGATCAAGTGTGCAGGAGCATGAGGGACACCATTGCTATGGTGGAAGATATATATTGTCATGCACTCAGCGATGGAGATGCTGAGTTAGCCATAGTTCATTTACTCAAGGGATTCTTGTTCCAGAACTACAACAAATTTTGAATAGGCTTGCACTAATGTCACTTTGAATTGCATATTTCTCATTGAGATTCACACTGCACTACTATGTAAAAGGTTCAGGTATACATTCATTACATCAACACCTCCATTTCTCCGCAGTCGATGGCCTCTTTCATCAGCTGAATTCCTTCAGCAACTCAGCGGACCTTCGAAAAAGATGCCCTGCTCATGCCAATGACATGGGACGAGGTCTGCTGCCTGTTGGCGGATCACAAATCAGCTGCCATTAATCTAAATAATGCGAATCACTTACCAAGTAGAGAATATGCCAATACGGTGGCCACGGGTCACCCAGTAGAGGGACCCGTAGCATCAGCCGCTGGCACATTGTAGGTCACAACAGGAGTCAACGCTGGGATGAGTGGAGCTGATGCTGAAGTGGTCGAAGGAGTCAATGCTGGGATGAGTGGAGTTGATGCCAAAGTGGTCGAAACAGCACTGATAGCAGAAACAGTGGTGACCAGTGCGTTCTGGACCCCATCATGGATCTTGGACGTCACATCAGATGCCTCCTGCCCAGTGTTATTCATCTGGGCCAAGAGCACAATGAGAATATCTGTGGAACATTAGTAAGAAGCAGAGCATGCTTAGGAATATTGTTGCTTACCAGTGCCATTACCACCAGTATCGTCAGCGATGGGTGCTGCAGGGAGGTCATCTATTCTGCTAGTAAGATCACCAGTACCGCCAGTGATGGGCACTGCAGGGAGGTCATCTATCCTGCTAGTAAGAACCAGAGCGCGCTCGGAGATATTGCTGCTTACCAGTGCTATTGCCATCATTACCAGTGATGAGCACCGCAGGCACAGCATCTACTATCGTGCTGGAGGAGATCATCATTGGATGTAGTAAGTATGGGAGGAGAATTGATGTTGAAAAGTTGGAACTGACCTCACACATTTTGTACTGGGAAAGCCATCCATATTGGGTGATGCAGTAGCATTGGCTGCTACAGTCATAGTTCTTGCATTGCACTGGCAGTGAGTAGTTCGATGAGTTTGACTTCGATGAGTTGCAAGCTTCTGTCATGCTAAACTGTCACATTGTGTCACACCTTCTCATGCGCAAGCCCATTGCCTGAGCCCATTGCCCGAGCAATGTTACCTACCTCTTCAAATGCAGGCCCCACCCAAATTGATGGTGTCACCAAGGGTGTCGCCCCAACCAGTCATCAAACTATCCAATGTGCCCCTTCACGTTTCACTTTTCGACAAGTCAACAATCACAAATGACCCAAGCTCAATCAATACATACCACCTACCTCACAGTTGTGAGAGACGGTCCATACCACCTTCAGGTTCTCAGGACATCGAGATGGGAATATGCAGGTGTCTGCTGCCCATCTGATTTGTTGCCCGTCACCTTCAGTCCACACTCCAGTCTTCCCAATTTGCAGGGCCTGAGGACGGAAGCACTGAGTTTGATTTTGCGATGTTTGATGAACCTTTAATGTCGACGGATGCTGGCGAAGAGGGAACAATGGCTCAAAGTCAGAGACACAAGCGCACGGCTGGTGTGAGTGGTCATTACTATTACTATTTCTTTAGCTTACTCGCTGTCCTTGTCAGGACAATCCCCTCCTTGTTTGGATAAAGGAACTGCAATATGTATCTCTTGGAATTTATTCAGTTGGATGGACACGGTGAAAATGCTAGGGACACATGTCCAGGCTGTTGCACTGATCCTGCAACATTCTGTTGTCAGGATTGTGATGATATGCAACTGTACTGTGGTAAATGCTCACTGGCAAATCATGCCTGGTCTCCTACCCATCGCATACAGGTATGTGATATTGATTGAGAAAGATCAAATTTTATTTACTTATTTGCAGAAATGGAATGGTGTATTCTTTGAGGTATCTTTGTTGAAGACATTAGGTCTCCAAGTGCAACTTGGGCATCCCATCGGTCAACCATGCATCCTCCCACAGTCAGCATTTAACAATGACTTCGTCCTGATAGATACAAACAGAATACACGAAATAGGCCTGGACTTCTGCGGTTGTGAAACCTCTGAGAGACATGTCAAACAATTACTTCACCACGGATGGTTCCCTTCAATGTCGACTGACCCTAGGACAGTATTGACATTTCGACTTTTGCACCACTATCAAATTTTATCTTTTGAGTCAAAGGCATTGGCTTACGAGTTCTATCATTCCCTTGTTCGACTGACAGATAATACAGGAATGATGAAATGCATGCTGGTACGCCTATATCTACACATGCTCCTTCACTTTCTTATGGTCTACCTTAGGATCGTTATGACAGATTCATGTGGATGGTCCACGAGTGGCAGCATCTCACTATCCTGAAACGATTCAGACGTGGTCATGACCCCAGCGGCGTAGATGGGACATTGCAGGGTGAATGTGTAGTTCTATGTCCAGCATGTCTGCAGCCAGGGAAGAATTTACCTGATGGCTGGCAAACTGCTACAAAAGCAAAATGGTGTGTAGTGCTGTCGAAATTGATCACGATGTAAGGCTGATGTCTTTAGGTGGTTGTATGCTGTATTTTTAGCAATCAACACGAACTTTTGGTTGAAGAGACAGAACATATCAAGCGATCAAGCAGACCCAAGCCTTTTGAAAGGCTGGGCATACTTTGTCGATGAGAAGGACTACAAGTCCTTCCTGGCCGAACATCTTACTGATGCACAGGAGGTATGTGACCTACTGATTATTAAATTGTCTACTTACAATGTCTTACAGAAAAGCACGTGTTCAAGTCACAACGCTGTCAATATGGTGGAAACAAAACAGTCACAAGGGCTTGTGGCTACAGGTGTGGGGACAGTAGACTGTGCCCGTCACAATTTTAAATGGCCAAATGGAGTTGGGGATCTGCAGAAAGGTGAGAAGTAAGTCACACTCTCACTTTGCTCATATGTTCTGTGTCTTATCATGCACTTGACAGGTACATCAACATGGATTACTTATTTTTCTCAACTTTGCGTGGTACGCAGCTTGAAATGCTTAATGTATCATACGACATTGCATGCCAATGGCACAAAAACCTCTGGGCCCGCATGCAGTCATTCCCTCAATCCCACGGCTTAGACTATCTCAGCAAGGTCATACGCTTCTTCATCCCGAAATTCCACCTCCCTGCACATGTTGCAAAATGCCAGATGATTTTCTCCTTCAACTTCACGCACTTTGTTGGCCAGATGGATGGTGAAGCCCCAGAGAGGGGCTGGTCGAATATCAACCCCGTGGCATCAAGTACGAAAGCGATGGGTCCTGGTTGTCGTCGTGACACACTGGACGATCACTTCGGAGATTGGAATTGGAAAAAGACTGTCAGGTTGGGCGCATCTCTCCTGTACAAGATGAAGGATGCTTTGGCTAAGAAGGCTGCGCATGCACTTGCATTTGAGGAATTTGATGCTGTCATCACCCTCAAGCATCGCTCTGCATGGTTAGCAGAAATGCAAGCTTGGGAAGATAATCCAAACAACACGTCAATCTCTAATCCACTCGAGGTGAAAGCCATGGGTGAGTATATCCTGTTATTATACAGTTACCTGGGACTAATGATTTTGTCTAGCTATAACGCAAGTGGGAGTAAGGCTAAAGCTTGCGGAGCTTGAGGCCGAGGAGCTTCAGTGAGGTATAGACTCCTCTTTGCACCCAGAAATTTCACCTAGCATGCTTGTTGCTTCAGGCATAGACCTGGAAGAGGAACAGTAAGTAATTGCCCTCTGACAGTCATAAATGAGCTGACATACTTTGAAAGGCATCGTCTGGCCAATATCACCGAGTCGATGGGTCAACATACTACCAACAGGCAGAAAGGCAGTCTCATGCAGATGCGGAACTCACTTCGTTGTAGGATTGATATGTGGCGACGTACACAGGTCCTTTACCTCCTGGCTGTCCAAGGCCTTATTGATCAGGCAGCCACACATGAAGGCCACGAGAACGCCGAATGTATATACCTTTGGTTACCTTCACAGCTGGGAACCAAGCCATATGATCCACACCTACAAGACAACGAATGGGAATTGTGTTACGCACAAGCCCATGATGCGCTAGAAGAACTTTGGCAGTGTTTACAGATTCACTGCTCCTTACTGACATTCAAAAGGGAATGGGTCCATGGTCAGGGTGCAAATACTCGTGCTCAGAATGCCCTTGCCCGCATCCACCAAAGGTGCATGGCCTGTGTGAAACGATACTGGTCAGCATGGATGGCACTTAAGAGCCTAGCTACAATCATGAAGAAGAACAGTTGGCAGGGCAGGTTGCAGGAACTGGCCAACAATCACATCAAGCCCCTCATGGACCCATATGCTACTGGCGAAGGGAGACGTCATGTATCTTGGATTTGGATGATGGATGGTGTTGATCATGGCAATGAAGGTGACGATGATGGTAAGCACTCATTGTGGTCTATATTTTGTGAACTAACATACTATAAGGTGTACGAATCAAGTGGTGCAAAACCCATGCGAGGGCACTGTGATGGTTGGAAGAGGTGGAATTACTCAGGGAAGAGATGTGCAGGGTGTTGGAATTTTTTACCTGGCAGCGAGCGTGGTGGGAAGAACAGGGAAAGGCATGCATTGGGGAGTGTGCTGCTGACATCGAAGGTTTGCGAGCTTATGCTGCCTGACAGGCTAACATCTGTTGCAGGCTTGCAGACCATTTTCGTGTCCTATGGGCACCCTTTCTTTCGCTGGAAGGTCCTGTTGACCCGCTACCTCAGTCAGCCAAACATTTGTTACCAGACCTCATGATTCCCAACATTCCCTAACCTAGTACTTCTGTGCTGTACCTGATCAGCTGTTCCTAGTAGTGTACCTGATGTTCAATCTCACCGGCTGTTATTTGATGTTCAATGTGAATTAAGTTGCTGAAGACTCCACTGGAAAATTGACCGAAATACAAATGACCGAGCTGCAAAGTAATTGACCGAGCTATGGACTATAGGACTGCTAATTAGCATGTTGTAATGCATCAAAAAAAGGCTCAGTAGCATACTTGATGCATCACCTGTGACTTGTAGTTAGCAGACTTGATGCATCATAGCTACAGGGACTGGTGAAGTGTAACCATGACACCACTGCATAAATGGTGAGGAGGTGGGGGGGAATAGTCAGTAAGGTCCCTGTCATCTCTTGAGTGACAAACTTCCTCAATAATAAACGGATCGGGTTCATCCTCGTGTCCAGTATTCAAGGTAGTGATAACATGATCTTCATCATCATCTTGGTTGTCGAAGATCGCATCAACATCGATGTCAACATCAAGATCATCCCCATCCACTTGATCCACCTGTTGCAGTTCTTCTTCTCGCACCTCATCAAATACCTTTGCAAGCTGTCAGTCAAGCGCACATTGCTCAGGGTCGATAGGAAGATGATAAGCCTCATGAGTTGTCAGGGGCCGTCCACCAGCTGCTGTAGCTGTGTTATATGCATTAAAGTGGTCTATGGTGGTGAGAAGAGCCTCTGGGCTGTGGAAGTTGGGTCCTAGATTTGGCAATGCGCTACCATGAGTCATGATATCAAGGTCCTCGCCAGTGAGAAATCCATAGTCTAACATGTCCTGCTCCACTGCGGAATCTGAGATGCAAGGTGGATCATGGAATTCGACATCTGGGGAAAGTGGAGGCAGTGGCTCATGTAATGGAACCACGAATCCACATAAAACAGGACCCTCGTTTGCATGAGCTCTGGGCATGATGTGCGCACCAATGCACCTGAAATTGGCCTGTGAAGAAACACTTTGATTGAGTAGATCAGATCGCTCATGAGCACGAGCAGTGTGTGGCGGTACAAGAGCACCGCTGCAGCTGTGAACTTTACAGTAGCATCGTACATGAGGCATGTTGGATGGTGCAGAGGGTGTTGTTGTAGACGTGTCAGGCCTTAGGAGAACACTTGAAATCCAGTGGTCACATGAGCGCGTTACAACTGTCTACTTTAGAAGCCTACTACAGAAAGCGAAAGTATCTGCGTGCACAACTACTGGGGAGAAAGCAGAAAATGTGACACTGTATGCAACAGCCATGGTTGCCATCATGAAGACGGGTGAGTATGCCTCATACTGCGTAGTGAGAGGACTTGCTCATGCGAACTTCAGGGTAAGGTGACTCGGCTGACCCAGGATTTATGAGAGCCTTGATAAGAGCTGGAATGAAGCATTCAATGTACCATGTCGCCAATGAGGAGTTCAACTAGCATTAACTTGCCCAAACCGTTGGGACCAAGGACAGCAACACAGGACGAAAGAGAGACTTGGAGATTGATGTCGTAAAGCTGCTGAATGGGTTGTGACGAAAACCTTAAGGTTACTGTGGTATCTCTTGACCTTGAAGTGGTTAAGGTGTAGGACGTCGGTGATTGTGTTGTTGAGGATGCTAGAGTCATGTGAGATGATGGAGGTACAGGTCTTGAGCCAAGCAACATTCACAGCATCCAAGTGGTTGGTAGGACGGCCTTGAAAAGCATGGCCCTGGTTGGACTGCATTACGAGGGGCAGGCATTTTGTTGGTGAAACCCTCAATGAGAGCTGCATAGAGACCAGAGTTGAGGGAGATGACATTTGTGTTAAGGCAAGGTGCATTGGCTGCAAGTGAAAAATGTGAGCTGAAATAAGTGAAAACAAAAATAAATGGATGTGGTGGAAAGGGAGGTGGTGCTCCACTACTTGGCCTTGGGGCAAAATGGCCAAACCAAGCCAAGTAGGGAGGGGACTTGAAACAAACAAAAATGAGAACTCACCAGTTGGACCAATCCATTGAACAAAACTTCCATTGCCGAGCCTTGGATAGGGAATGGCGGCCGGTGATGAAGATAACGGTGTCACGTCACCCACCAGGTGGCTTTCTGATGCACCCTGGAGGTAGACGAAGCATTGGGCACACAAGATCCCTTGCAGATCTGGAGACCAATTTGCCCAGGATCTGCCTCAGACCTCTTCCGGGACAACAATGCAACACCCAAATCCTGCAGGGTGGCATCATCAAGCTTGGAGGTGGGAACCGAAGGCAGTTATGAGTGAGGAAATCACGGTCATATCTACATGAAACAATGAGTGAGACATTAGAAGTGAAAAGAGGTAAAAATGCACACATAGTTGTATCATTTTCTGAGAGTGCATGGCTGCCCCCATCAGGGCAAGGCAACGAGTCGACGTGGTGCTGATGATAGAATTCAAACGAATGGAGACACGAAGTTCAACAGGGTACACGTGATATTGGTCACGTGAGTGTGTTACACCAGCGCTACTTGCTATCTACTACACAAAAGTTAAATGTTCGGTAATTTCTGCGCTTAGTTAGTGACATGTTTGTGATAGTAGAGAATAAAAAAACATACATGCTTGTTAGCCTCATACCAAATGGTAAAATCTGGAGGTGTTGCTGCCTCAGGTTCAGACTCTGGTTCTGTTATACTCTCATCTAGTACCAGCATCCATTGTGTTTTTAACATCCGGTAAGTCAGACTCTGGTTCCATGATGCTCTCATCAACATCACAAGTGTTTGCTTTTATGGCTGCTGGGAGAAACAATTGGCGCTGCTTGACTTCATTGAATACCAAATAGTAAGGACATTGATATTGAAACAAATACCTCTTCCTGGGTGTCCATCCAGTGGGTGAGCATTGAGGGCTGCTGAGTTCTCATCTCACTGCTATCAGAACCAGTGTTCACGATACTATGCTGTGAACGCAGCCACTTGAGAGGCCTTTGTAATGATATTTCAACAGTCTACATAGTGTAAAATTAACAAGCAGCTGTTACAATCAAGGAACTCACCACAGGGCCTGGTCTCCTGCACTCAAAAGTGAAGTTGAATGATTTGAGTTGTGTGGGCAGCACAAGCCTGATGGTGTCGTGATCTGCCATGGTGTAGTAGTAAGTACTGGGCAAGAACTTAGACAAATTCGCAAAAATTTACCTCACTGTAAGTCTACTGTAAACTGATGTCGAAATCTTGTATTTGCCGATCTGAGTAGGCTTGGAATATGAGCTATTTGTGAGGTGTAGGTATTGGTTGGGAAATTTGATAAGGTCAAGTCGGAAAATGGTCTGCTTGCATTTGTGGCCTTCCCAGGATCTCTCGAAATTCACAACACCTTGACTTTGGGTCAGGTTACTGTGTTACGTGGGTTTGGGTATGATTATACACGTTGTCTATCTCAGAATAGGGTAGGACCATTTTCTCATTTCCGCAGTGATTGTAAAGTTTTTGTCAACCAATCTACCCTCGTATAAGTCTCCAGTCCTGCAACACCTACATGTTCATCTGTGCCCAGCTGCTGTCTACACACCTTGGCTCACTCGGCAGATTCGCAATAGGCTTATCTTTTGTCTACCCTAGGTATCGTGATGTACATACAGGTGAATGGACATGATGTTACTGTTCAAAGCTTGAGAGTTGCAAGTCAGAAAATTTCCAAGTCCCCATCAACCCTCTGCCCTACCATCAACTACATCAGTGACCTTTATGCTCAATGTCCGGAAAGCAAGCAAAGAAGAATAAGGTGAGTTACTTACTGTACATCATGCAATGACTATCAGCTCACTATTTACCCTAGTATGACAGCGAGAAATGCCTTGTCACACGCACATGTGGGGAGTGCATCAGTGAATGTGGTGCCAAAGGCAAGAAGATACCGAAGTATGATGAACGAAAGTACTGGCAGAAGGAAGAAAAGGCTAAGAAATCAACTCGAGCACATCCCAAGGTAACGAAGATAGTCGCGGGTCCATCTAGTAGTAGCATGGCGATGCAAACAGACATTCCGCAACTTGGTGAGCATTTACGCAGTCCCTGAAACACCAAGAACTAATCATTGGGACACTTGCAGTACCTCCCTCACCATTTTCTTTATCAACTGTGGAAGACACTCATTTTTTCGCCCAACACAAATTTATTTGACATGCTCATGTCCTGAATGCCTTCACCAGTCAGTGAAATGGATGTCTCTGTTGCTGGCTTTGACTTCACATCCGAAATGGACATTGATGACATGTTTCTCAATGACACGGAGATGACTGACAGTATGCCTTCGCTTTTGGACAACTTCTCGGATGCAGAGGACTGAGGACAGTGCCCCCCAACCCATCAGTGAGCCACCAGCAGGGCCTGCATCATTGCTTGATCTCCTTGATAGGGCATTCCCACCTTCAAACATCAGTGAAGATATGCTCATGCCTGCTGCAGCAATTCCTGGCAGTGATGAGATGCGACATGAGGATACTACTACTGCAATCACAGAAGACATGCCAGTTGATCGTCCTTCCTGACCAGCTTGCAAGGTCCTTAACAGTGCTTCACCCTATTGGTTCTGGAAGATTATATTACTTCTAGTGCCATGGTTGAACCTCCATTATCGCCTTCTGCATCGCTGCTAATAATCTCATTCTAAAAGTGCTTGCCATCATATTCCATGGTCTCGGCGTTTTCAGTGTGCAAGATAAACCTGAACAGATGCTCAAAACTGTCTACACGAGACTTGAGCTTACTGATCAGTTCTACATCCATCCGCTATGTCCAAGCTGCTATCATGTCTTTCCCCCAGACTCTGACTCCACCATGCGTTGTTTGGATTGCAACATATTTCTATTTCGAGGTGTTACAGC
Organism: Suillus occidentalis; assembly: GCA_016628085.1. Lineage (NCBI taxonomy): Eukaryota > Fungi > Basidiomycota > Agaricomycetes > Boletales > Suillaceae > Suillus > Suillus occidentalis. The sequence goes on from JABBWB010000307.1 coordinate 14,513, forward strand.
ATCAGATGAAGATACTGCTATGCCATCTCTACCCAATTCATCAACACCAGCACCTACTTCTGGTCCCAAACCCTGGCCTCCCACCTCTTTCAAATGCAAACCCAAGCTACAGTGTGCCCAGCACCCACTTTCCAATGTGCTTCTCCGTCTTGTCTGGCAGGATGGTATTGAAAAGGAGGTGGATCGGTGGCAAAAAGATCAGAATCCACCAGGTATCAGGACTCATATTCAAGATGGTGAAGTCTGGAAGCCCCTACGTGGCACTGATGGTAAATTATTTTTTGATAACAGCCCTGATTGCAGTGATCAAGATGAGCTAAGGATCGGGATTACCCTTGGTTTTGATGGGTATGTTCAAATCTTCATTCAGAACTAGCCCTTATATTTTGTACAGGTATAGTTATGAACGAAGTGCTGCATCAAGCTCCCACAGCTCTGGGGTCATGTCAAGCTGCATCGCAAACCTGCCAACACATTTACAGTATGTCATCATACAATCTATGATATACTAATCACCAATTCTCCAAGGTATCGCCCAAGAAATCTCTTATTATACGGTATCACTCCTGGACCTAAAGAGTTCAATAGCGACCAGCTCCAACATTTCATGAAAAATTATGTTGACGACCTTCTCGAACTGTACGACAATGGTATATTCATCAAGATGCCTGAACATCCAAATGGTCGACGAATTCGGGTGATTTTGGTCGCTGTGTGTTGCAACCATCCTGCAATGTGCAAAGTCTGTGGGTTTGGGAACCATTCCAAGGAGGAAGGCTTCTGTACACGATGTCATATACCTAAAAGCAAGCTAGCAACAGAGGATGCGATGCATTATGACAGTAAGTCATTGTCGCATTGTATTGTAATGATTCACACTCGTTTATTGCAGAGTTTCCTGCAAGAGATGGTCAAGAGCATCTACGTTGTGCACGAGAATACCAAGATCTTCCGCCAGATCAATGTGACGTTTTCTACAAAAAACAGTGCATGATGGTTCGAACTCTCACACCTACCGTATTTCAACCCTGTGTGAATGACGGTGATTGATCCTATGCATAGTTTTCTTTTAGGTTCATGTTACATCTCTGTCATGTTTGTTCTAACACTTTACAGGCATGATTCGCTGCCAATGGTTTACCTCCTGGATCAAGAACAATACTCTACGTCAACAGCACAGCAACAGCAGGGGTTTCACTGAGAACTAGACCAGATACATGTTTATCTCTCGAAGGTAACATTTGGACCTCTCAAATTGATGTGTCACTGATCATTGTAAGTTTGAGATGCCATCGTGGGTCACACAGGTTACCAGATCAAGTAGGCTACCCTGCTGGCAGCTCTCTTACATCGGATGAATGGAAGGGTCTCGCACTCATCTTTGGGCCAATCGTGGTATGTCAATTTAGCTTCCATTGCACCTATAAGCTAAGCAAACTTGGTAACAGATCCCCCTTATTTGGGACAAATGGTATCCCAAGAAAAAAAAAGCCCATGACACAAGTATGGCAAACTGGGAAAAATGCAAAGCGGATCGCATCAAAAGGAACATGACTGGTAAGGCAAAGAAGGGAGATGAGAAAGCCAGTGAAAAGCCAGTCATGCAGATGCATGAGGACAGCGGAAGTAATTTCCTTAATCTTGCTGCAGCATTGAATATCATCCTTGGTTGGACCATCAAGGATGCTGATATCCCAAAAGCAATACACCTCCTTCACAAATATTTGATTAACTTCATCAAGGTACATCTCATTTTAGCATGAAATTATTATTTGCTGACGAAGACAAGTAGATTCATCCAAAAGATGTGAAGCTGATGCACCATTGGGTGACACATATATTTGATCAACTGCATGATTATAGGCCAGTGTATGGATTCTGGACATTCCTGTTTGAAAGGCTCAACAAACTACTCAAGAGCTACTCTACAAACAACCATGGTGCAGGAGAACTTGAGGTTAGCTTCTTCCATGCATTTGAGAAGGATCAAGAGCTTTGAACAATGGTATGTATTGTCCAAATTGTCAATGAATCAAACTCACATCGCGTCTCTAGCTTGGTAACATACTAGCAGCCAAAAAGTTGGCAGATGAGAATGATGGATCAGTCATTGATTGCATTCGGCTGATGTTAGCTACAGATGGCGATACCCGAGGAATGGTGGCATCTCTTGCCCTTGAAACTGAGCAGTCAAGTGTTGACGGTGAGCCTTAATGATCCCAGATTATATACACTGACTTACAGGGCTCCAAATCAGTGAACATCTGATTTTGCCTGGGCACGCACACAAAATCCGGACTATCACACAATCAACAGCACCAACTTATCATCCACTACCAGAACACCAACCCGCAAGCTCGCATTGTCAGCATTATGACCCGTGCAAGCACAGAAAATCCAGACCCGAACTATCTCCTTACACACGTGAATTTTCACAACTATATTATACTCGATGGTTGACATGTTGCCCCTTCATTGTCACTTATCAAAGCCTCAAATTCTATCATCCAAGCGGACCTCAATAACACATGCTATGTGGAACAAGTATTCGCGGTTATGTCACACAGCCAGCGCGGAATTGAGCGAGAATCTGTTCTATTAGATGTCAAGTGGTTTCGCAGGAAACTTGACATAAATTTATGCCACTGGGTTCAATAGCGAGTATCATTTTTGTAGATTCATTTCACTAATAGATGTAATATTCAGCCCTGAACTCGAAGTTTTTATCTGGGAGCACGAGATGTTTCTTGATCCCGCTGTTGAAGGACCCCCTCAGTTGATTCCCCCAGATCTTGTCATCCCGCAGGCATGTCATCTAACCTTACAGATGAAGGATGATCAAGATAGTACAGTTGATGTGTGGGCTACTGTTGGACTTGGTTGAGTAAGTCTTAAACACTTGCACGTATATATGGCAATTAACTTGGTTGCACAGGAAGTCCAAGTTTTCTAATTAGTACATCCTCATAATCTTTGCTCTTTGCATCAAGAAATGAACATTTGAAACAACCGGTGAAGGATCTTCAACTCAGCTGAGGGTGCAGCTGATATAAATGTTGAAGGGAAGAGAAAATGTGCGATAGGCTCATCCCTTAGGGGATGCAAGAGAGCTGGGATCCACAAATATTGATAACTCTAGGGGAAATGCGCGAAGCACACAATAAGGCGATAGGCGTGGGAACAAAGGCGCTATAGGCGCGCGAAGCGCGGGAAAGTCGCGTGTTGTAAAGCGGAACTGTGTGAAAGCGGTATGTGGGCGATACTGAGACTTAATGAGATGTTAGGGCATGAGGTGTGATGTGGATATGGCCACTAGAGCTAACTGCTACTAGGGCTTGCAATGTATTATTCAAAACATGATAAAAGTGCAGTGTTCAATAGATGGTAAGTGGTAATGGTAGTAAAAAAGTGATGATGTGTAAAAGTAAAAGGTAAAAAAGTGATATATAATAAACATGGTATGATGTTGAAATAAATGATAAATGGAGAAATGCATACCTGGGAACTTGGTTGGACATGGGAAAAATACTCCAGGAGGTCAGGCACCATAAGGCGCTTAGGCGTGGGAAAATTCGCCTAAGGCACACTGTCATGCATGGTATGAACTCCATACCATACTGTATATGCATATGAGGTGATAAGGAAGGTATGATACACCATACTACACCTTTCACAGAGTTACTCTATCATTTTTCCTTGATTTGTTAGCTTACATTCTCAGTTTCTACTGTATTCTTATTCTGTGTATTTGTATTTGTATCTCATGTATCTCTGTTTGTTTACATTTGTTCCAGTCTCTTTCTATTTTTTCTAGGCTCTTTCAGCCACCTGATTTTCCCACACTCTTCTGAGCATGTTTGTAAGCATGTCATGTGACTGGGAAAATTCTGATTTGTAAGGATTCCTGCTTGACTCATCATGTTTTGTCATGATTCGTCATGCTTTGTAAGACTTACAGTTGTATTTGAAAGACATTAGTAAACAGGATGACTCAACACACCAAATGGCCTGGTTTTCTTACCAATCCATGTGATGACTCATGCCATTTACTCATCTGTATTTGTAATACTATCATGTAAATTAGTAATCAAGCTGACTCAACACCTGGTTTCTTACCAATCCAGTGCTGAATCATGCTTAGTAATCTGGCCTCCCAAAAGGTATAAAAGGAGCCCATTTTACACCTGAGCAATTTAAGTTCTTCCCACTTGAAGCCTTTCTTTCTCAATACTGTGTGAGATTATGTAAGACAAGTGCAGGCCCTGTGTGATTGCCTTGAAGACACATCGATTACATAAGCCTTTGACTGTATACTACTAAACTCTGAGAGTAGATTATACAGTAAGGTAACTCTTTCTATTCTAAGGTTGTACAGCACTAATTTGAGAGTGTCTATACAACAATCGTTCATCTTTTCTAAGATTGTACAGCACTAATTTGAGAGTGTCTATACAATAATCGTTCATCTTTTCTAAGGTTGTACAGCACTAATTTTGGAGAGTGTCTATACAAACAAATTGTTTATCTATTCTAAGCTTTACTTGTACATTCATAAACTCTCCCTTTCACGTCAAGGGAGACTCGTCAAAGTTGAAACAGACTTTCATAGGTTGAAACATGACCTACTAGGGTGAAATATACCTACCAGATTTCGTTATTGTCTATCGTATACTACCGTGAGTAACCTCGTTTTATTATCTTTCGTGTCTATTAGGTTGTTGTAAAAAATAAAAGGTAATTCCTCCCAAAGAACTAGCACATTATCTACCATGAAAACTAGAAAAGTTGTAGACCGTGTACTTAAGGACTAGCAAGAAGTCTTATCCTGTATAGTTGTGCTGTCTCTATACACGTGTTCTATATAAGACCCTTAAGTAACAAGACAGCACGCAAGTCGCGCAAGTGTTGCCTATGTTGCATTTGTGTTGCCTAAGTTGCGCGCATCGCACGAACATCGTGTTTATCGCGCAAGTGTCGTGTTGCATGCGTAGTACTGTAGTCATGACCTACATCGCAATATAGGCCATTGTGAGGCTACCCAGGATTGAGTCTCTACACCGGTTATTGTGGTTTGCTGTTAAGGTCGTACTCTCGGGTTAACGGATCTGAAGGGCTTTGGCCTCAGCTCGTACGCTGTGCCCCTTTCCCGAGTATTGCCCTTGTATTTCAGAAGTACTATCGTGCCGGATCCGAAGGTCCGAATGTATATCGTAGACGTATCCGGAGGTTATCCAGACAACATATGAATATCCGAAGGTTTATCCGGACAACTTATGTATATCCAAAGGTTATCCGGATAACGGAAAGACGAGTAAGGCTAATCCGGACGCGTCCGGACTAGAAACCAACAGAGTAAGACTATCCTAAGATAGAGCCGAGGATATAGACTATTGGATACAATCCGTAAGTCTCGGATGGTGACTAGAGTCTAACGAGTACTCAAGTCCGGAAGACAGAGAGAGGACAATCTAAGATGATATTCGAACTGAGGTGCTACAATGTGAGTACAGGAGTTTATATACTAGAAGCCTAAGTCTTGAGGCTATGTACGAAGCATAAGCAAAGTCTATCGTTAAACAACCGGAAACCGAAAGGAAATCACAAGTAAACGGATGGAATAACATAGCCAGGAGTTAATCACAAGGAAGACGGATCAAGGAAGACGTAACCGGAAATTAAGGAATACCGAGAAGCCGGTAATAAGGAATTACTGAAAGCAGGAAAGGCTGTGATAACGTTATATGAACAGGAAATGAATTAAGAAGCTTATCCTATATCATATATCGGATCTGAAGCGGATCTGAGCATCGGACTGGACCGGATCCAGGATCCGAAGATCCGGATGAGAAGCATTAATATATGGAATATGACATTCGCTGTCCAAGCTGTTTTCAGTGCCATCAGTGCCATTCATGCTGTGGCTGTCAGTGCCGCTGTTTTCATGGGCCCTCTCACTGTTGCCTTCGGTCAGATCCTCGTCATGCTCACCTTCTGGTTTTTTGAAGCCTTGTGGGTCCTGTTCGTACATTGCAATGGGTGCATGAGGACCTCCAGCCTGGTAAGAGTTGTGCCATTGGGAATTGAGCATGAACGGGAAAATTGGAATTGATGGTGGAGCATTGTTGTTGTTGCCAAGGTTAACATGTCTGGTGAGTGCCATTTTTCGTTTGGATTCCTTACATTGCTCATCTCAGATTGAGTCTAGCTCTTCAAAAATCTTCGAGACCTGCATTGAACTGGTTAGTCACTTATGGACTTGAAGTATGTCATCCACTAACAAACCTCTTCTGATCCCCATGCTGGTCTGATGGTTTCCCAGACAGGAACACCAGCACAAACTTCACGCTCCAAAAGGTTAGCTGCCTTTTGCACATCTGTCTTTCTTGCTTTCTTCTTATCCTCGTCATCAGTATCAAGCTCAGATATTTGATCTGACATATACTCTGGCTGCAAGAGTTCAGACGGATCAATATGGTGCCATGTGATATACTCGTCCACTGCCTTCTCATGATCCTCAGCAAGCTAAGTTCCTGAATGCATAAGCTCACAACTGCTGATGAACAAAATTCTTACATGTTCCTAACAACAGAGGTGTTTGTTCACAGTGTTAAACTTCTGTTGTTTTGCTACCCTTCCTTCATCAGTCTTCTCGATATATTTGCGCTTGTAGGACCTGGAATTTTGACTTTGTGAAAGCAACAAGATCGTTGCGAGTATAATGCACAGATTGGTGAGTGAGTGAGCTTGTTGCCTTGTCCTTTGTGGGCATATATCAGTACACTTTATGGTATCGCTGTTTCAAATATCAAGATGATTCAAACTGACACATTGTTCTTTCCAGACGACATCTGCAGCCTGGGAGAAAATAGCTGAGTTCGCCTCATGGGATGCACCTGCCTGGAAGTTGAACATCATCTTTGGTGGATCAGATGTCGCATTCATCACTTCCATCGCTACCAATCTCACTCGCAATGAGTCCAGGTGAGATCATAAATTGTCTTGTGTAAACAATCCTGATACGTCTCAGTGACAGCAGATTGAAGAGCAGGAGACAACTAAGGTCACCTATAATTCTGAATGTGTGGTCAACTGTGCCACAGTAAGCCTCGCCTTTGCCATGTTAAGGATATATGCTGGTTCCTTGGACTTCTTCTTGTTTGTGCACTTCCATCAAGGGCAGGGCTGATTTTCTTGTTCAGCATCAATGTCTCCATCGGTTGCAAGGATCCTTGTCAATATTCCGATGTTTAATTGTTGACACATCTTTCTCAATTCCTTCCATCCTTCGAGCAAGGTCTTGCATCAATGACAAAGTTCCAGATTTAGCTGGATTACTGGCACTAGCAGCACCATCATGGGAGGTGGTGGAGGGGGTGGGATCCCCTGCATCTGGCTGAAAAGGGCTGCCTGTGCCTCGGGAGTGAGCATGGACAGATGCTGTTGTATCATGGTCAGTCCTGCTGGCTGATTTATATCTAATGGTCCTGATGATAGCATTTGTTGGTTGAAGGTGGCGGCTGGATGGGGAGCCTAACACTGAACGCTAGCCACTGAATGACGCATGGTGATGGCAGTATGTAGCTGAGCAGGGCGCAAGGCTTCAGAATAGGTTGTATTGTCTGATTCATCTGCTTTTGATCAAAGAAGCTACCATTTATTAATATAAATATTAAAATGGAATATCATTTGCCTCATCTAGCATTGGTATAGCAAAGTCTAGAACACCTCAACCTAAGTAAAACATATGATGTCACCCACGAGGTACATGCATGATGTCAGTATATCTCCACCGGCCTTTGTTGAGCTTCTGTAGATCACATGTGTCAAGCCTTGCTAATCCAGAAAATACGCACCTATACTCGGAATGCTGACCAAGGGTATACAAATAGTCAGCCACCTAACACCAGTACCTGTGACTCTGATATATCACTTACCTTGACTATAGTAAACCTTTAATACATTAATTCCACTAGCTTATAAGACTAACTATAGACAGGCATGGTAGGCTTCTGTGTAATGTTTGGTAACTTATTTACACAGCTGCATTTTTCGCATTTTTGAAACCCAGCTATTTTTCATGTCAGATTACATTCCATATTTGGCAGGATATGTTATCACCACAATTTTGGCTTCCAAAAGCAGAAATTCACAAAACAAATCCCATTTTGGTTATCTCCTGATATCAGGCCTTCCCACATTATTCCCACACATTCCATTTTCGCATTTTTCAGCCACACAGTGTGGGAATTACCCCACAACACCCAATACCCCACAATTATTTGGGTTTATTGGTCAGCCAGTGGTTGCGTGTTCCCATGGTCAGTCCGCTTGAGGCACGTCCTCTCTCTTGGGCCTGCGTGCTCGCTGTTGTCTCTGGCCTTGCCATTGTCTCCTATAGTGGCATGTGTCTTTATTTGGCCTCTGTTTTGTTGGGAGGTGACACCTTTTCCTGATGTTGTCATAGTCGTTTTCAAACTCCTCTCCTCCTATAGTCTCCTATAGTGGAGTTGTGAGGTTTACCTGGCAAACGTCGAGTTTAGGAGGTCCTTACCTCTTGCTAACTTACTCTCGTCGTCTTGCCAGGTAGGTATTTGTGTTCAGTTCGCTTATCTCTTGCTAACTTACTCTCGTCGTCTCACCAGAGATCTTTCTAGTCACTTTAATTCACTTTGTTCACCTCGAGTTCTACTCTCATGTCTGATAATGGCAATGGACCATCGCAACTTCCAGCCGACTCCTCCCAAACTATTTCATCCGAGTCAGAACACCCAACATGCTTATTGGATGCAGAATGCATTGAGAAATGTAACGAACTCGTCGAGCAATATCAAAGACAAGAGAATCCCAAGGTCGACACTATCCTTGCCATGCAGCAAACCCTCCTTGACTCACCAACAGTTCAGGAGGGAGGAAGTCTACCAGATGCTCTCACCATCTTCATCTCCATGCTCGACTCAGTTGATCAATCGAATAGCAAAGCTGCTGAGCGCAGAACCAAGCATGGACAACCAGCATCACAGCATGAAGTGGATAGGAGAGTCTCTGAACCAAGAGGCAAAGAACAAGAGGTTGAGAATGGAGCAGGGAGGGAGAGAGATAGTTCCGAGTCTTCTGATGAGGATGAGTGACCTCCCAAATGCTCTAAGGGAAGACTTGACACCTCCAAGTTCCCATGGCATGACAAGTGGGTCAGTGCAATTGCCGCTCTGGCACCAGATATAAAGCAAACATTTGAACAGCTCAAACACTTCTCAGTCAATCCCAAAGGAGCCGTCTGGGATATCCTCTCAACACCAGGATGTCCTCCTTTCCCCCAGAACAATGGCTCAACATCGTTCAATGGAAGGTTGTTGACCTGGCAAAGGTTCTTGAAGCAGCGCACTCAACTGACTTGGAGCCCAAGCAAACCCATGTCATTGATGACAAGGTTGAGCTCTCCTTTCGAGCTACCAAGTCCTCGAGTGGAATCCAGTCTGCAGCCGATCATAACATCACATTCACCAAGTACATTAACACACTTACCTTCATCTTTCCCCAGTGCTGGGAAGAGTATACAAGCTGGAATGCCCACATGTCAGGCCTCTTCCATGCATTTGAATCATCCTGTCATTCCCAGGTCATTGAGTATGACAAGGCAGTCTGCACCTTGGTCTCACTCCAACAACACATTCACCTCACTGATTATTCCACATTTGGCGAACTCCAATACACCTTCCTGTCCTCCTTTGGTGTGGGTCCCAATTCCGCCGAATCAAGCGCTAGTGGAGGAGGGAAGTCAGAAAGGGGAAGTGGAGGAGGAAAGAAGTGGGAGCCATGTCACAAGTGGGATTGGGGCACCTGTGCTAAGTCTTCCTCTGAATGTTTCTTCCTGCACTGCTGTGACAGGAAAGGTTGCTGTGGAGCGCATAAGAAATCTGACTGTCCTCGCCTCAGCAAAAACAGTGAAGGACCTAAACAGTGATATTGCGGCTGCTCCTCGGCATAGACGAAAGAATGTTTGGAATGGCCGATCTCACCCACAGAGTCCAACAGCTTTTTGGACCAAAACAGCTGCTCCTCTGCCTCGTCCTCCCACACATGAATTTCAGAATTCCTCAGCTCTTCAAACCATCTTGAATCTTCCTCATCTTTTTCGTGTTTCTACTTGTATCAATATTAATAAGTTTGAATCTCTTCTCTCCGACCATCCCAATCCCTCATTTGTTCAATTGGTTTGCACTGGTCTCTGAGAGGGTTTTTGGCCCTTCGCCAACACTCATTTCGGGTCATGGCCTCTCATGCATGATAATTCCTATCGTCCACTCAACTCTACTGCGGAAAAAGAGTTCGTTAAGTCCCAGATTGACAAGGAGGTCGAACTTGGACGATACTCTGAGCCTTTTGGGCCCGATCTCCATCTGGGCATGTACAGCATGCCCATTCACACCATGCCTAAACCTGGTACCAGCAAGTTCAGGTTAGTAACGGATCATAGTGCCGGACAGTACTCCCTCAACTCCATGATCTCTCGGGATGACATTGCCAGGGTGACGCTCGATAACATCGAGCACCTTGGCAGTGGTCTCCAACATTATTGCCAGACTCATGTGGGAGGTAACTTACAACTCTGGAAAGCTGATGTATCAGAGGCCTATCGGCACATGCCCATGCACCCTCTATGGCAGGTGAAGCAGATTGTCACTTTTGACAGAAATTGTTTCATTGACCAACGCAATGTTTTCAGTGGGCGAACTTCTCAACACATTTATCATGCCTTCATGTCCCTTGTGATTTGGATCGCCATCGTCAAGATCCTCATTTACTACATCTACATCTATGTCGATGACTCGTTCTCTTTTCAGCACAAGGAGGAAATGGAGTTGTATGCGCCTTATCGCAAAGTCCTGCCCCACAACCTTTGCAAGCTCCTTCATCTGTGGGATAGACTAGGAGTCCCACACGAAGAGAGAAAGCAGATTTTCGGCAGGGAGCTTCCTATCATCGGATTTGACGTGGACCCTAACCTCCTGCGTGTTTGGATGTCAGACGAATTGCATTTGGATCTCTTAAGTTCAATTCAGGCATTTGCCATCCACGGAATGTGTCGTTCTTTACATGACTTTCAGTGCCTCACTGGTCATCTCAACTGGGCCCTCAATGTCTATCCTCTGCTTCGTCCTGGCCTTTTGGCTCTTTACGCCAAAACTGCAGGCAAGCTTGAGCAACGGGCATTGATCTGGGTCAATCGGGACGTTGTTCGAGAGCTCAAATGGCTTGAGCATCACCTCACAACATCTGATGGAGTCTATTTTATTTGGTCAGTTAGCTGGGACTTTCACCATATGTCCCAAGCTACTCTCACTGTTTATACCGATGCTTCAGCGAGTGGAATGGCCTTCTGGTACCTGTCTCTGAATCATGGTTTCCAGTGTCAACTTCCCAGCACCCTTTCCTCGGACACCATATACTACTTTGAGGCCCTCGCTGTCACTGCTGCCATCAGTTGACACTGTTGGATGCATGCAGCCTCATGGGTGTCTAGCAGTATTCACTGATAATGCGAATACTGTTGCAATGTTTAACACTCTCGCAGCCCTTCCACCTTACAATTGGTTATTGATGCTCTCGATGGACGTCATCCTTGACAGGTACATTGACCTCCGTGTTTTTCACGTGCCTGGTGTCCATAACACTGTCGCCAACCTTCTTTCTTGTTGGAAGAACAACGAGGCTCGGAACGTTTCTCCAGGTTTGATCATCTCCACATTTCAACCCCCTCGAAATACACTGGGGGCAGCAAAAAAATGATCATGGTGTCCCCCAACTCCAGGCAGCCCATAAGGGAAGCCTGGACTCTTGAGCGTCTCATTCTTGAGTGCTCTATCTCACTCGGTTTAGCCCTGGATCCCTCAACAACTCAGACTTATTCCTCCCATCTCAATTCTTATCTTTCTTTCTGTGCACTTCATAGCTTTCCTGTTGAGCCCACGGCTGACACTCTGTCTTTCTACATCATTTACATGTGCCAACACATCCAACTGCACTCTGTTGAATGCTACCTTTCAGGGATCATTAGTCAACTTGAGCCTTATTTCCCTTCTTTTCGGTCCATCCGTCAATCTCAGCTGGTCAAGCAATCGCTTCAAGGATCTGTGCATCATTTCAGTTGGCCTTCCAATTGCAAACAACCTCTCTTGCGAGAGGACTTAGTGCAGGTTGTTCGCTTGCTTCCGAGACCTCGGTCTTTTGATGATCACCTTTGAATTGCCCAACTTTTGTCCGGTTTCTTCGGTCTTATGCATTTGGGTGAGTTAGTTTGGCCCGATGTGCACGAGCTCCAGGACTATGCAAAGTTATCACTGCAGCATTCTGTTCTTGTTGATGAGAACCACTTTTCCTTCCTTCTGCCACAGGATAAGGCGGATATTCACTTCAAAGGCAATCAAGTGCTTATTCAGTGTTCCGCAGGTGAAGACGATCCTTTGGCGCCTTTCATTTCTTATCTCGGCATGCGGGATATCAAGTTTCCTCTTCAACCTTTCCTATGGTTGCATGCTAACAGTGCTCCCCCAACTCAGGGATGGTTCATGTGTCGTCTGCGCGCTTTCTTTCCCTCCAGCATCACAGGTCATTCTATACGTGCTGGGGGCGCAACTTCTCTTGCTGCTGCTAGTGTTCCCCTGCTAGCATCCAGTGCATCGGACGATGGCATTCTTCCACTTGGGAACGCTACATCCACAAAAACCCAGTTTTGCTCCAAGCAATGCTGTTCCATGGGCAAGTCTCTGTTCATGACGTGCTCATGTGATTTTTGGGTGCATCTCTTTCATCACTGCATTCATCTATGATTATTTATTTTCCTTTTATTCTTATCAATGCATTTCTCCCTCCCTTCCCTCCCTTTATTTTATACCGTATAGCGGTCGAGACAGCTTTTTCTCTGGTTGGGGTTGTTTTCTTTCTACTCGTTGTGTATTTTTAGGGTCATTGGCAGTCTCATAGTCTCTTTCTCGCGCTTGCTCATGTCGTTCAGACTCATTTCGCTATGTACTTCTAGTTGCAATGCTCAAAGGACTCCCTGTTGTCTGCAGGGAGTCGCTTTTTCCGGTTATCTCCGCGTGTTCCCTCTGCCATCCGCCTGAGCCAATTACAATTATCCCACGCCCTCCTACCTCACTGCAGCTTCACCACTACACCACAATAGGTCCCTGTTCATATATAAGTAGTAGTTTTGTATATATATGTATTAAATAATATAATAAACCGCTTTTTTTGTCTATTTGTACACTTGCTCCTCCTGCAGGAGACAATTTAGATGAAGTAGGGTATAAAACAGTTTCGCATTTTTGCCCCTTTAATAGGAAGGTGTTCTAGGGTATTCAGAACATGTTTAGGAACATATATGAAGAGATTTCTGTCTTAATTTGGCCCCCTGAAGCGTCCTACATCAATAGTTATAGCATATATACAGAAAAACATAAAACATATTCTCATTTGATCATTGCTAGGTATATAGACTTTGAAAATTGATCCCCAGCATTAATTAAACAGTAGGAACAATGTCTCAGGAGTTCAGGACCATAGGAAGATACCTTGTTGCATAATGTACCTCCCTCTCCTGGTGGTTTTCCCTCTGTAATTTTTTTCCTGTAGGACCGGACCTCAAGGATGGTAGGGAGTCTATTCCTATTCATAATTAGAGCATATCTATCACTTAGTTACTTCAGAATATTTAAAAGATCCTTCTATAGGGACAAAAACATGATAAATCACATTTATCACACTTTTGATGTTTTCAGCATCTTATTCTTGCACACATGATCCAGCTTGCTCATAGATCATCAATGATACATACATAAATGTGTTTTATACCAAGGATAAGCTCAGAATAGGCCGGAGTTTTGAGATAGTGTATATTCTTCCTATTTTTACTGATTAGGGGCCCATACATTCAAATCATCGAAATTTAATGATCAGACACCTGGAGTACATTGTAAATATATTCAGCATCATGGGCCTATATTTACAGAAAGATCCACCCAGAATTGAGAGCTGGGAAAGTGACATAGATAAGAAATTGAGTGTGGGAAAATGAAAAGACCAAAAACATCGAAAATGACCAGTTGAGTTTGAGTAGGTTGAAGGAGATTTATGCAAGATCAACTTACTTTTACATCACACACCTTCCACCCACACTCTACTCTCAGGACATCATGTAGTATAGGTTCTTTATGTAGTATATCATGTATCCCATATCTTTTTAATGAAATCTTCAACCTGTGTCATATATTCATGTTATTTGTGTGAAAAGTGACAATTTTGTTATTTTTCACACATATGTCATTTTGCTTATCTTTCACTCAATCCTTTCAAAACTGTCAAGTATGTGATCCAGGACATATATAAGATATGTTGCAGTGTCTGATTATTACATTTTCATATTGTAAAGGTGTAGAAATGATCAAATAGGAATATATTTTGTGTTTTTCTGTATATATGCTATATCTATTGATGTAGGACACTTCAGGGGGCCAAATTAAGACAGAAATCTCTTCATATATGTTCCTAAACATGTTCTGAATACCCTAGAACACCTTCCTATTAAAGGGGCAAAAATGCGAAACTGTTTTATACCCTACTTCATCTAAATTGTCTCCTGCAGGAGGAGCAAGTGTACAAATAGACAAAAAAAGCGGTTTATTATATTATTTAATACATATATATACAAAACTACTACTTATATATGAACAGGGACCTATTGTGGTGTAGTGGTGAAGCTGCAGTGAGGTAGGAGGGTGTGGGATAATTATAATTGTGGGGTATTGGGTGTTGTGGGGTAATTCCCACACTGTGTGGCTGAAAAATGCGAAAATGGAATGTGTGGGAATAATGTGGGAAGGCCTGATATCAGGAGATAACCAAAATGGGATTTGTTTTGTGAATTTCTGCTTTTGGAAGCCAAAATTGTGGTGATAACATATCCTGCCAAATATGGAATGTAACCTGACATGAAAAATAGCTGGGTTTCAAAAATGCGAAAAATGCGGCTGTGCTAATTTGCTTTTGGGATTATTTAGGATCCACATTGTGATATATCACCACTATGCATCATATATGAAGGTCCATACTGGACAAAAATTCAACTTCATGTAAACAAGAAAGTAAAACGCAATTTCATGTTTGAAAACAACAAAACAAATAAATCAGTTGTCAATGTTCTAATTTCGAAGTCTGTTTCTTGGCATTTGACTGTATTGGGAAGCATATGACCCGGTAGATGCAGTTGCTGAGTGCGTGAGTGTGTACACCACACCATGGATGAACCTGAAGTCCTAGAGCAAATTCCATTACCTCTTGAGACTATATGACAAGGGTATAACGAGCTTGGGCACCACACTCATGTTGTTCTCCGCACCCAGCTCAGTGATAGCGCACGGCTTAATGCTGCGAAGAGAGAATGTTTACGGTTTATTCAAATAGTGGAACAGGTACCATCACTATTTTCTCTCACAATGTTTGATACTAAGATGGGAATAAAGCATGCCAATGTTTTGTCACAGAATGAGTTGCTTACCATTCAGACAAGCATATATGAGATGCTTAATGGCCTCAATGACGCCATTCATCTGTCAGCAGACCCTCCAGACCACGACCCACCTCAGCTCTCCTACACAGCTCACACGGGTCAACGAGGAAGACCGCAGGTAGATATTGAGCCGGAGCTCCTTGAAATTGCATTGAGCATGCGAGGCTCGACCCATCTAGCATCTGTGTTTGGTTGTGCACCCAGGACAATCTGACGTAGAGCATTGGAGTATGGTCTAGCTGAGCCGGGTCCACCTGTATATGTGGACTATACTGACGATGAAGGCAACACAACACGCTTTTTCACCACAGCAATTGGAGATCCCTCAGGGCTCAGTGATGATGAGCTTGATGCCATTACGCGACAGATACTTGAGACTTTCCCAGCTTTTGGACGTCGGATGATTGGTGGTCACATGAAGCATCTTGGACATGACATCCTGCGTCGGCGCATCCAGGAGTCATATACACGAGTTCATGGACCATCTGTGCATGGTGCATTTGGACTGCGTCACATCCAGCAAAGGGTCTATAGTGTTCCTGGGCCCAATTCCCTGTGTCACCATGATGGTCACCATAGTAAGTTGATAATTTATAATGTTGACAGTACCTGTGTATTAATGATGTACTATTGTGAGGCCTTATATGCTACCATGTCATATTCCACGCATTCATTGATGGATATTCATGCCTCGTCACAGGCATTTGGGCCAGCAATAATAACTGAGCAGACACTGTTCTTGAGCTTTTCCTTGACCTGATTGAAGTCCATGGACTTCCTAGTTGTGTTTGAGGTGACCACGGCACAGAAAATCTACAAGTTGCTGAATATATGGAGACACGCAGAGGTTTGGGTCGAGGGTCGTACATCTGGGGAAGGTACTCCTGCTTTTTCTTTTTTTTGCATATCGAGTTTTACATCCTTGACAGAAGTGTTCATAATGTTCGCATTGAGCGGCTCTGGTGTGACCTTAGCAGTGGTTTTGGTGCAAAGTGGAAACAATTTTTCCAGAACCTCGAGCAGCATGATGGGCTTGACCCAGATATTGAATCACATGTCTGGTTGCTGCACTACTTGTTTCTTGATGCCATCAATGAAGACGCTATGGAGTGGGCAGAATCTTGGAATAATCATGTTATCACGCTTCGTGATGCTCGCGATGCCAGCCCTCAAGACCTTTTTTTCTTTGGGATGCTGGAGAAGGGGGTTCGGGGGTTTGATGATGATGCAGAGCCTCAAGATGAGGAACTCGAGGACCCTGCTTCTTATGGTGTCGACTGGGAGGCCATTGACAATCTGCGTGTGTTAGCTCACCATTCGCTCCACAATCAACCAGATGAACCTGGCAATAATCCCTGCATGTCCCAGCACCCGCAACACTTCTCAGATGTGACTGTCCCCGAGATCAATTCCCCGCTTTCGCCTGAGCAGCTAAACCATCTCTCAGAGTATTTGCGCTCCTCTCCATCTTTTCAATCACACAGCATGGACTCTCGAAGACTACTTTGGAACAGTGCACTTCAATTCTGCGGGGACATGTTTGGTGGTTGATGTCGCCCTTCACCAGACATGTGGTATCATGTAAATTATTGCAATTATTCCATATGATAAACATGGCATATTCATATTCATAACACAACATCTTCACCGTGTTATTAAGTTCGAGGTTCATCAAGAGGCAAGACAGGTGGATGAATTTCATGAAGTGCAAAAAATCGCGCTACCTTGCTCCATACAGAAAGAGGCACTCCCCAATCCTTGAGAGATGCCTTCATGTGCTGAGGAGTTGGATTGTGTCCCCTGCATTACAGTGATTAGTTACCATCAATAGCGTATATCAACCAACTTACTCAGCTGAGCTTCGCACTAAATTCATGAAATCTTTGATGTCTGTCCCTGTTAGCTCAGCACCGCGTCATGTCATCCAGTGTCAGACATGACATTACCATCGAGCTCATACCAAGAGATTTTCTCAATCTCCCGAATAAAGGTCCACTCCTCTACGTCCCACACAATAATGGCGGATGCATCCTTGCTGCTCAATACAGTTGCCGCTAGGTCATCTCGGCCAAAAAGTCATAACCAATGTTAGTGACAGGCTGCTCAATCGAGATTGGGCAAATTGATGGCTGCAACAGGGAAGCTTCAGTGATACAATCAAGTCCAATAGTTGGAATATGCACTAGCAGAAAACGGCTTGATTACAAGGGCCACAGACAGATGCAACCTGGCGACTCAAATGCTTGAATCATGGTGTCGATGCGTTCCTGACAATGAATTAGCTATGCAACACGAAATATATAGCAATCAGCAACATACATGTTGTACTGGAGATTGAGACTTCATGAAGTACTGTGTGATGTGTGAGTCTTCAGAAGGGATATACTAAATACTTTGAGCAATATGTACATCACCGTGGTCTGCAACTACCACAGCATTCCACTGGATCACACGCTAAACAACCACAACATCATGTTAGAGATGTATCATGGCCTGTGGATGACACATACCGATGCCACTTTTGTAGCCCATGGTCCCACTTTGGTAGTGTGTGGGATGTCATTCACCCAAATGTCAAGCATCAGGCACCTGAGCTTGTTGCAGATCGCAAGAGCAACAGTCTTCTTGCCTGTTCCCAACACCCATTTAAGTAGGATATTCTAAATGGCAGCAAAGGTGAATGAGAGAGGCGCAGGAGCGAAATTCGAAAACATACTATGCCTTGCTGAACTTGCTCTGATGGTGGCTCACAAGGAGAACATCCAATGGTATCCAATATGGATTGGATGAGATCCTGTAACAAACCCATAAGCTTCCAAGCTAAATATATCAAATAAGCTCTCATCCAAACCTTAGTCTGTTGGCCCTTGACCAGCTTACCCCACGCATCTTGATCAAAAACAGATGTGTTGCAATCTAACCTATTGTATGTAATCCATTCCTAGTAGACACCAACATTAGCTTGAAGATCAGTAAAGACATGGAACATGCTCACATGTTTTTCAGTATCATATCCTGTAATCCAGTTGAGCCGCTTGAGCCTGAGTTCCTCCATGTTTCCAAAGGCGGCTTTGGAAGTATAGCTGTGAGTTTGGGAGGGAACAACATGACTGATTGAGATAGATGGGGAAGTTGTCATTTGGACAGATGGGAAATGTTTCAAGTTGATGTTGGTTCGGGGAATCCATGAGGGTTATATATGAGACTGAAGTGTGGAAGTGTGGTGTGGAATGTGGACCAGGACCCACGGAATAATGAGCAGTACGATGGCCATGTATGAAAAGTTCTGACGAATGTCACATGCACCAGCTGTTGGACTGTTGCGTTCTGTTCGAATTTCGACGGATCATCTGAAGCCTGAAGGTGAGGTGCTATATATATGAATTCAGTTTGTGCTTGGGGATGGCCAGGGCATACAGAGTTGCTCTGAACCCTGGTCAGTAACCATTGCTTCAGCAAACCTTGGCCAGGGCGTACAGAGTTGCTCTGAACCCTGTGCCACCCAGTAGTTCAGTCCTATGGCACCTTCAACTCTTTGGCTGGATCTCATTTTCACAACAACTTTTATTTCCATGTACATACGCAAGCCTCAGTCTTCATATGCCATGTCACCCGCTCCTTCTCACATCTCTTCACTGCGACACGCATCTTCAATGGCACAGATGGCGCACCACACATTGTTGCCATCATCCCCCTTTCTGAGGACATCGACACCCAAGCATGCATTCAAGCCCTCAGAAGATGCATAGATGAAGAGACACATGGGATCAATGAGAGCACAAACATATGGACCATGAAGTTCGTCCTTTCAGTTCCTTCATTTCACACTGATCTAACCACACATACAGAACATCCCAATTTAAAACATCACTCCAAATTCTCCCTGTGCCATTCACATCCTCTGCTGACTCCCTGGTGAGCACAAATGTCACAGATGATATGGCGAACGAACAAACGTGGCTGACGGAGGAGGAGATGGCAGGTGCGCTACAAGGCACTGGGGATGGCAAAGTGCCAGATGCAAAGAAGGGTACAATGCCGAAGCGCATCAAGCATATTCTCAAGGGTAAGACTGAATATCAAGCTTCATGGATCATAGACGAGAGCGAGGATGAGGACCAGGATGAGGACCGGGACTGGGAGGGAAGACTGATAGATGAGGATGAGGAGATGGTGCTCGACGATGCGCTGGATATGGAAAGTGAGTGAAAAGGCGTTGTCGTGTTCCAAGATTTCGACATGGAAGAAGAACAAAAGCAGTACGTCCTCTTCTTACCCAATGTTCTTTCGCAATGGTGACAATCAACACAGACTTACATCATGGTGCAAGTGCTCCCAGGAAGAACAAGACGCCCAAGAATTTTCAGATGAAATTGATACCCCACAAGACATCCCTGCACGTACATGGTTTGCGTGTTTCCGTGGGCTTCGATCCTCCACATGAGTCCGTGGGACCCATATGAGAACCTGCCTGGCAAGTAAGCACAGATATTCGAGTTCGAGGATTTCAAGCATACTGAGAGGGACCTGTAGTGCGAGTTGGAGAATTGTGGTATTGCGGTTGGGAATCTCCTGCTCATTACTGTCTGAGCAATGCTAAACATTACTGCAGCCCGGCACACACATGACAATCTTTATTGAGGGTGTCCCGCAAGAAGCCAGCATGCCCTCCAAGTCGCCATTTGTCCCATACGGATTGTTGAAACACAAGCACAAGAAGACAGTCCTACACTTTACCGTGCAGCGGAACACAGAGTGCAAAGGTTCTGTTAGATCAAAGGTTGGTTGCCTGTCGGTCCTTTTCTACTTTGTCGCAACTGAGCTCTCCTAAGGACCCCCTGACCCTGTGTTATGGACCCCACAGGCTGCGCATCAATCTCGTGTACTCTCAACACACTCGTGGGGGTGGAAAAGGCGCGAACAATGTCCACAAATTCAAGAGGTTTTTATGGCACAGCACCACCACTGTTGTGAGCATCTATGCACTGATTGCATTCAGGAAGCAGCCGTGCATGCTTTTACGCGAGACTACAAATCCACAAAGTGCGCCCATTCTGCTAACTGAGAGACGATAAGCAATTGACTGATTAAAATGAATAGCACCAGAGCTTGTGGCCATGGGCACATTCATGAACCCTGATACGACATGTATCATCATGAAGCAAATCATCCTCACCAGCCACCTGTTCAAGGTTCACAAAAAAACTGCTACAGTGTGGTACATGTTCTTCAACCCAGGTTTGTGTTGTACTTGTTCTTGTTCTTTTTCCTGTGCTCATAAATTCTCCCTGATACAGACGACATTCAGTATTTCAAGCCTATTCAGCTGTTCACGAAACATGGGCGGACAGGATATATCCGGGAGTCGCTTGGGATGCATGCTGGCCATGCAACCACTCTTGCCTCCTGCACCTGTGCAGCAACAAGAACGTTGGCGGGTGGCTCTTGCACCTGTATCATCTGTTGCTACCTCTATCACTATTTCTCCCTCGCAGCTTGTTTTCCCTCCTCCAGCGCAACCTGTCCTTCTGCCTTCACAAACGACGCAATTTGTATCACCTCAACCTTCAGCACCAATCCCGCAGGTACCAGACAACCCACCAGGAAGGATGCTCCAGGATTCAGGAAGATGGTTCCTCCCAGATCACTTTCATCTCCCCTTGCCCTGCCGGCGCTTGCCTTCCTCTTGCTGTCAGCAAATGCTTTTCCCCATGCTTGGACAGCATCGAGCCCTGCTTCTCTCAAGCTCGCCTGTTGAAGTAAATTTGTATGGGATCAAGAATATTGCCACTGCAGATTGTGCTTGGTTCCAGACTTTACAGGCTGGTGGAAGCTCTTCCATTAATGCAAGTAATGCTGGGACAATATACATCGCTGATATTGGCATGGGGAGTCCAATGACAAGCTGTAAGCTGCTTGTGCTCCTGCAATTTCTTCATCTGATGCACTGTCAATTTCATACAGACACACTCCTGCTAGACACCTGAAGCACAAATACCTGGATCAGGGCTAACAAGGCTTACCAGAAGACTTCCACAAGTAAAGACACAGGCGGTTCACAGGAGCTCATTGCAGTAATAGGCCAGAGACTCGAGCTGTTTGATCACATATAATGACAATCGCGTACAAGTAAGTTATCCCTTAATTGCATGGACACCACATTGATATTGTCAACTAGGGAGAATATGAAAATTTCCACCATTGTCGTTCAGCTTATTGCTGGCTCTCAGTCATATATTCAACAAGTTTTGGATGTGCTATCGACGTGGCGACTATCCAGTAGTAGTGTGGACTTTGATGAGGCGGAGAATCTGTATGTGTGCTTTTTGTCGTTTGTTATTCACTTAAATATGCTGTATCGTAGTGCAAAGATCGATGAAAAGTACACTATTTTGATGCTGTTCGACGTCATGCACAAAATTCTTGGTCCATATGCATTTGGGCCGAACATTCGAGAGACACTGAGCGACAAGATGGAATTGTACTTTCATGACCATTCTTTTGTCCTGCTTTTCATACATTGTGTTAATATTGCTGTCGTCTGGACTGCCACCACTATAGCCTACAGTATCAATGAGAAGTATGGGAGAGCATGTGCATTCTAGTTTTGTATGAGGTTTATAGCAGGTTAACTTGAAGTGACCTTAATTTTTCCTGTTCTGTGTTTGGAGCATATGGGCGACTTGATGGAAGAATAGAAGCCAGCATGGATGATGGTGCCTCCAAGAGCTTGGCAAGTGACCAGATACTTTCTATGCCTACACCTGCCTGGCGCTAATGATTTGTCTGTCTATGCTGCGTCTGTCCATGATCTTGCACCATGATCTTGTGAAGCAAAACACAACATGCATGTTGACGAGCCCCAGCAAAATCATCAGTAGGTCATACTATATCTATGTCACTTCTATCAAAGCTCATCATGTCATATAAAATGATGTTCCGTGATATTCTGTGAAGGGGGCAAGGGTTTGCCCCTCCTCATAAACTTTTCTTATCACAGTTTCCCTCCTGTCAATATCCGCGCCTACTTTTCAATGAACTCCCAACTTGCTGCAGCAAGGAAAGGCCATTGCCAGCAATGTCTCTGTGTCGAGTTTGAAAAGAATGCTTTTGCCCCTAGTTCTCTTACAATGTGCTATTGCGACCATTCCTATGAAGACCATGAAGATGCTAGCATGGCTCCTCCTGTCCAACCCACTCTCCCTGACAAGGGTGGATGTCCAACAACAGGATGCATGAGATTTTCGGTATGTCATTTGCACTATGGCAGTTATATTGTATATTGACCTCGCATGTTGAAATTTACTATCTGTAGTCTCAATCACCACCGACTAGCCCTCAAGAGCCCTGTATTACTCAGACAATGACTGAGGACATCTGTGGTCAAGCCTGGATGACCCATCACCATGCCATACAATTGCAACCCCCACCATCAACTCAACATCCTATCATGGTCTCTCTGCAAACTCCACAGGCCATTATGCCATGGCAACGCACTGCCCCACCTGTTGAACCAAACCAGACTGCCAATGACAGGCGCCACAACCATTATGAAGCACAGCGTCCAAGAGCTGGTGCCACTGGTGGCATTTTTGGTGGCACTGGCACCTGCAAGGCTGCTAGCCATAGCACACGTCCCAGGCAAAGCTATGGATCCGCTTCTACTCTACCATCGGGAACATCTGCTGCATTCAATGTCATACTACTGCCCTTTAGTGTAAGCATTTTACATTGTCGATGGTTCGACACTGACTTGAATCCATATACTAGATTTTGACTCGTGATAACTACGATCCATTTGTTGGGAAATGCAACATTTATCCATCAAAGTTAGCGTCACTGATGACTCAATTGTCATGCTTTGGACTTTCATTGATGGTCCCAGTTACGACTGCGAATGCTGATGAGCCAGTTTGGCATCAAATTACCACCCAAATCTCCTCACATTTACAATCACGCCACCTTGTGCTTGAAACCCCTCCCATCGATCTCATCTTTGGCAATGCAAGTAATGATATCTTGCAGACTGGACTACAGTTCCTAGTGCCGGGTAATAACAAGGCGGATGGTTCACATCTAATGAAGCTAGCTGATGTCCCTGGGTGGCTTTTGACAATTCAATATTTACGCTCTGTAGCATCCAAGCTCGAGAACCCGATTGATGCCAACCCATTGCTTCTCCTGTGTAGGTTTCTGTTTACAACAACTTTGGACTGTATTCATTCACTTTAGGCCCAACAATCAGAAATATCAGTGGCAATTTGCCTTTGCAGTTAGCACTCCCACATGGTCGCCACTACTATCTTGCAAGAAGGGCAATGGACTGCTTTGGCACTTCAGATCTGCGAGAACTCTCTGAGGAGCCTGAGTGTCTTCCTCTGCTGTCCCCTCTCAGCACATTTGCTGGACTTCTTGCTGCCACACCAAGCATACCAACTCCGATGCTAGTAGATGTGCCCATGGTTGCACCCAATCCAGTAGTCACTCCTCCAACTCCCGCGATATCAACAAGCTTCTCAGTTTTTGATCAGGTTGAACCAGTCGATGCAAAACAAGAAATTCGGGAATGGCAACAAAACATAATGGACCTCTGGCAGCCCATTCTTCCAGATGGACGATCCCTCCCTGCTGGTGCTGCCAGTGGTGGCCAGCGCCTGCCTTCAAGCATTGTTGGGATATCTGTTAGAGGACCTGACACCGAAATTACTGCACAAGGTCTCATATCCTGGAGTCAGGGCACGGATGGCAGGGAAGATACCTCGCCTCCCTCAGGATGTTGCTATAAGTAACTTCAATCATCAAAATATATTCTCTCGCAACTTATTATTCAATGTGTAAGCTGCAGGCAATCATATCACATGTTGCGATGAACTGATCATAGTTCTTATGTTAGGGGGGCTGGAGTTGGTCCTGGTGTTATGCGCGCTGTCTTTGAATATGCTCTGACAGACATGTGCAAGGATGCCAAGCTGTGCCGACGACACAACCGACGACACAATGATCGCACTGGTTATGTGGGCCATATGGCCTACTGAGGAATTGGAGACAATGTTCACACATAAACTCTCTAGATACCTCCATGGTGTCGGTCATCCTGACCATCCCGACCTACATGCATTCATGACTGCATCTGAGCACAATCAAGACAAGAATGATCCAACTCTTCATTCCCGTCTGTTCATGAGATTCTGCAAGGGATCACAGCTCATGCCCCATGGATCTGACTGGGAGATCAAGGTGCGTCAACTATAGTTCTTTCTGCCCATGAGTCAGTGCTCATTCCCATGATATAGGTTTCCTTCATTGGAGATCTTCCCAATACCAAGGCTCATTTCATTCCAGAGGGTGCACCTCCAGGTTGGAAGGTTTGCAATTTTGCTGCCACTGGTGTCTGCATCATTTTTAACAAAATCTCAACAGCCTGAGCCGTTGCTGATGTATGCCCACACATGCACAGGGGAAATTGATGTTGCACTCAATGGCACCCTCGTTGAGTACATCACTGACACTCTACCACCTAACAATGATGGATCGCTGGTCACGCAGTTTGACATATGGCTTCATTCAAACCTGATGCGATCTTGTGGAGGAGAAGACTTTACTGCTCTTTAGTAGTAACTATGCGGTGAATACCCCCACAGACTCGGACTTGTAAGCTTCTAGTAGATCACCTTCATATTGGCATCTCTGTTACTGCTCACCCACCCATTGTACTTATAGGCACTTTGTTGCAAAGTCTCACTCCAAGTCATACTTACAAAATTTCGCCGTCTTCATAATCATACACAACCACCAGTATCTGTTCTAATTGTACCCTCGCATCATGCTGCAAAAACCAAGTACTTACAAATTTTTGCCTCTTCATAATGACTCGTGTACGCAAGCACCAGTATCCATTCTAATTGTACCCTTGCATCATCTCAGCTTGTTACTGTCACATATTGCACCTTCACCATTATGTTGTACTGTTGTACTCATCACCAATCACACTGCATGTTGTTGTGCGTTGTCGTGATTCGTGAGACCACAAAGGAGTGTAATGACCAAAAAGCACAAATATAATTGCGTGATTTGTGCAACTGAGTTTGAGGTACACAGGAATGTGAGTAGGTAGTGTACTGAGGACTACTGTAGATGTCAATCTGATCGCCCACATTCTTGCTCGTGATTGGAAGTAGTGAAGGCAGTAGTGGATATGGTGGAGGTGGTTCTTTGGGTTTTGCTCTGAGAGCGGAAAAAATTAGACAACAAATCAGGAGACAGGATGGACAAGACGTACTCAATAGCAGTCCCTGCTGTGCCCTGTGATTTGCCTTTGAGTAGCTTCTTTGGGATAGTGAGACTCGATAACCCCAATTCCGCAGCAATACCAAGCTCCTGTAACCCAAGAAAGTCATCACCAAGTGAGTCAGAAAACCCACCGATGACAAACACACTCTCGTCCTCTTCGTTGTCCTCACCAGCAAAAAGTGCATCATTGTCAAGAACTTCCATGTGTCTGTGTAAATGGTGAGAACGAGACATTGGTTAGGAGAAAGATGGAGGAAGGACTAACAGCTTCGCAATACGCTCCGACAAGCTTTTTCTCGAGGTCAGCAAGGCGCGAACTGTGCCAGACGATGTTGTCCTTGATGTACAGCTCAAAACCTTGAATCCTCGTGACTCCACTCTAGAAGAGTGTATGCAGGATGATTTCCTATAACACACCAATGAGTTTCAGGTTAATGATGCTAGGGCAATGGTGAAACATACCTCCGGCATCATGGATTGAGGAAATACTCAGACGTCACCCCCATCATCACATCCAGTGCAGCACTCGAGGTCCCTAGACATAAAGTTACAGTAAGTGCATGAGATTTTAGCCCCCTATCATGACACACAAGATGATGACGACAAGGGGGTGTCAAACACACCTTGAAATCCTTCATGCTCCAAAACCTTCCAATTCATCCATCTCAGACATTCCTCCGAGGGGGTCATTTGCCATGGGAATGGGCACACAGGGAGGAGGGATGAGATGTGCACATGTACACAGATGATAAGATGAACCGTTTCTGCATTGAATAAGCAATAACATGTGACAATGCAGAAAAATTGTCGAACAAATCAGTAAATTTTGTTGAGAGATTGGAACTTGGAATCTTTCTCACACAAATCGATTCTCGAATTTTTGTCCAGAGCAGACCTTCATAATCATAGCTGGTTATAAATTGTTGGAATTAATGTATTAGACCAACACTATGAACTAAAGACTTTTGATATATCAATATCACTATATGGCCTGCACCTAAGGGAACTCATTGCCAACATATCTCTACCAGGCCGTGCTACACAGGGCTTGCACGCGGTGATTCATCTGAATCTGTATACAGGCTGTTTTATACCCCAATATTCACACGATCTAAAATTTACACAGCCACACTCGAACCACCAACATCGAACCAGAAAAATCGTATCACAAACAAATTTCAATCCGAATAGTCAACGAGAAAACTCTAGATGCTCGGAACGACGAACAGCGCGACGAGCAACATATTCGGAATGATGTGCAGCATGCTCAGAGTGATTCGACACTCGCTTCAATCCCATCGCTTGCGCTTCAGAGTTCGCTTCAATTGCTCCTCTCAACTCGCATCTTATCGCACCATCTGCATTCACATATTCGCAGCATCAATCCAATATTCCCCCTCTCATCGAAGCTTCCACCACTCGGCGCCGGCAATCACCTCGAGGACTGCTCCAACATGACTCACTGTGACCCTGTACCTTGCCTTGGCGATCTGCTTCCATGTAGTCCTCCGACCCGATCCTGTGTTCCCTTGATCCCTCGTTCTCTTCGCCGTCGCAACACTGACCTTCAGGGGCAAACGTACGGCATGTGCTGCAACCACTGCATCGCTCCAATCAGTCAACCTTCTCATCACGAGCATATAGTCGACGTGGGTGGGTCAACCTCTCAAAGAAAAACTGTGCGGTCAAACCACGTTGCTTTTAGCCTGTCATGCACCACGTTCTAGCATATATCATCGTCAAGACATCGGCCTTGTCGTAAGTTTGAGATACCGCTATAAAGCTACTCACACTGTCTTGCAGCTTGCTACCATTTCTAGCGTTTCTCCCTGCTAGGCTGCAATTGCATGGGTTCTCTGGACGTAAACAAGCGACCCACTCAGGAATTTGATGTTAAATTCAAATAGACCTGTGTGTAATATTAGAAATGCAGTCGGTTATCTTACATTTGACCGACGTGCTATTCGTGGTCATCCTCATATCTTGACGCTCGTTGAAGAATGAATGTACAGCAAATGACAGACCTGCAGCCTCGACGTTTGGAACACTGCCATCGACACGTGGTTGAAATTGGCGCCTGCAAATACAGCATGAACAACTAACTTGAACTTTCTGGCAGGTCTCTTCGTCACTTCCACCATCTATTATCGCCTTCAACAAATAATTTCTCGTAGTAGCCGGCTGGTGGAGCGCACCGGCATTTAAAAACTTTTTGCATCCGCATCATGGCCGAGTCGAGCACATCAGCGCAACGGAGAGATGGAGAACGAGGAGCGATGTTGAACTCACCAGTGGTTAGTGCACCACGTGGGACGAAGGAAAAGGATCCACCACGCTATGGTGCGCAAGATCGCCAGGATGCACTTTGGGAAGGTGAGTAACTGCATTTACATACCTCACCCTTGCTCAACGAGAAGCACTGGCAGGCGGGTATGACGCGCTTCCTCCTCAATGGTATCAATATCAGACGCTCCGGGATGGTAGAATTTTCTACCAAGATGACGCACTCGTAATGTCTTCATGGCACCGACCTTTGCCAGGGGTGCGACTAGGTGAGCAAAGAATGTGTCACTAGCAGCGAGGTGCTCATGATAGAACGTAGATTATGACTCACTACTCGTTCCAGGATGCGAATGGCACATCTCACCGCTCGGCCGGTCCTATTTTGTCGACCGCAATACTCGGACCACTTCATGGAAGAAACCAACGCCAGTGCGTTCACCAGGGAGCTTGACGCCGGAGTGTGTCATCGAGGCCCATTCCAAAATCATTCGGAGCCTTGCTTGCTTGGGCACCAGTTGCAATATACTGAGTGTGTCAGACGATGGTTCAATTCGCCAGTGGACAAGAGACGGAGAGCGAGTGGGGAGGCCTTGGAAGAGTGACGGAAGAGCAGTGAGTTCAGTGGCAATCTCTCCAGATGCATCAATAGTCGTGAGCGGAAGTGCAGATGGCAGGCTACGGCTGTGGGATATCAAGAAGGGCAGCGTGATCGGTGACCCGTGGGAGGGGCATGGTGATGTGGTGAGGTGCCTTGATTGGTCTCCCGATGGCCAGGAGGTAGCAAGTGGATCGGATGACGGCACCATACGACGCTGGAACCCGAATACAGGCCGACAAATAGCACCACCGACAGGGGCTGGCCATGGGGTAGTTTACGCTCTCAAATACTCTCCACAAGGGGACAAATTCGCGAGCAGTGGGGAGGACGAGGTGGTCTGTGTGTGGTCAAAGGAGGGCGAGCTGCTCATGGAGACCGAGGGACATGACCGCGAAGTGTCGTCGTTGTGTTGGTCCAAGGACAGTGCACACATTTTCTCCGCATCATATGATAACACGATCCGAAAATGGCGGTCGATTGATGGGAAGGAGCTCGTTGTTTTTCGCGGTCATACTAATGCCATTTTCTCCCTCTGTCTTTCCCCTGACGAAAGTCATCTTGTAAGCGCATCAATGGACTACTCGGTTCGCATCTGGGACCTCAAGACCGACCAGCCGGTCGGGGACCCGCTCTTGCACAATGACGAAGTCTATTCTGTTGTCATCTCCCCTGATGGAAAATCTATCATCAGTGGTACCTTGGATGGAAAGATAAATGTATGGAGCCTGGAGGCAGCACTCAAGCATTCAGTTGATGATCATGTGAGTGTGTCTATGTGGTGTCAGCTTCTTTTTTGAGCGGGTTTCGGTTGTCGTTTAGAGTGCGGATGAGAGCAATGCAAAATCAGATTCAAAGCTCAAGGCAAGTCGTCCATGCTTCCCTTTTGTGCTACATCTCACTGCTTTACCAGGGACGTCCAGTTCGATCGAGAGATGCCGTAAGTCAATCAGTTGTGAACACCCTCATTCTTTACTTATTCGTCCCGTTAGATCTTGGTCTCCAAGCAGCAGTCCAGCAACAGACCTGGAGGCTTGGCGAAATATGTCAGGGCATTTCTTTCGTTCCAGAGCTAGAGCAAGCTGACAAGCGTTGCAGGGCAAGGACTTCTGGGATGCTGACACCAACACCAAGCCTCGTTCCACATCTGCGAGCCTGTCGTTTACCCATCGTTGGCGTGACTTTCTGCGTTTCAGCACTCGAACTAACGCGCCACAACCAATACCACTTGAGACTCGGCGTTGGGATTTCAACTTATTTCGAGGAGGAAGCTCTATACCCACGGTTGAAGTTGCAGCCGGTCGCAAGAAAAACGTTAGTGGCTAGCATCGCTCCTGTTTGATATCACTGAAATGAATATATTTGCAGAGAATCTTCGTTGCCCCTCCTTCCGCAGCAGAAGTGGCCCGCGCCGAAGCAGCTGCAGCTGCGCAACATGCGAATGGCAACCAGGCTGGCAGTTCGACTCCAGTAGGTCAACCTCAAGCCTGTGCCGGTGATAGAAGTGTCTCAAGGACCGACGGAAACGCAAGGTGCAGGTGGCAGGGACGGGAGATGTGTCCTATCAAGTTAGGTGTTGCGGACTGTTTTTCAGTTGTGGCCGTCCTACCTCGCATCAGTCATGAAGGTATCTACTAAACACTCTTGTTATTCGATCTATTCTGTAGTGATTTAATCAACTTGCGATGAGGCTACCTTGAACTTCAATCCCGGTTTCAAAGTGACTCGTCGTTTCGTGGTCGTTCAGCATCGCTGTCAAGAACGCTATCCTCGCAGAAAGCATGTCCCCTTCATCGCCACAGGACATGTCGAAGCGTTGACGACAGGGATTCTCGTTCATGGCGAGCGTTGCGTTTGACAGCTCGCCTTGGACAGCCCTTTGCTAGCGCGACGGCATAGTTCAAGCGGATCGCGTCGGATCGTGATATCACTGCACAGGTCAAAGACATGACTTCTGTTGGCAACACAGGCGACCAGTGATCGACACAATGACACTAGATGTACTGTAGCTGTATGGAGTTCTTCTCACAATCTATGAGTCGCTTTCGATTGTGCCTTGATAATCAACTGACTTGAAACCGTGGAGACCGACAGGGTTATTCTCTACTTAGAAGTGGTGAAGGATGGAATACAGCAGGCATACATCATCCACACCAGATGAAGCAACTTGTGCTGGCTCCAAAATTCCATTTAAGCACTAGAAAGAGTCGGTGCGCCATACAATGACACATGGGATTAGTGATAATGTGCACGATGGATCGAATTCGAATTCGCCTGTGAGAGATACATTTCAAAGATTTGATGTCGTGTGCTCTTTGTGGCAGCGACAGAACTAGCACCGTTGATAGTTATGCAGAAGTGTCAGTAACGCTCGCAAATGCACCAAAACTCCATCCTTTCCGTAAAAAGTCTACAATGACTCAGACGCCTGCCTGAACCAGGAGGGCACCTACCCACACATTCATCGCGGGCCTCGCACGAGACTGGTAGCATGAGCAATACTAACAATTCAGATAAAAGCGCGATTTTGATGAGTTTCTGCTCTGCAAAGCCTCTCCACCGCCGATGCCAACGACCATGTTGCACTGGTAGTACTTGTGTTGCAAAATTCCGATTAAGATGGATTGAGTAGGGAGTGATCAATGAGAAAACTAAAACCAGTAAAACCAGAAGTCCCCAAAGCTGAGGATGAGGTGAGCGGAGCACTGTAAACAAGGGTGTGAACACCTTTGGAGGGGATCATGAGTACGCACCTTGGAGGTAGAAATGCTCCAACCGCAAAGTTGGTAGCGGTTGTAGATGCGAGAACAAAGAAATTCGGTTGTATGCGGAGCACACAGAATTTGGAGGTGATAAAGTGCTATTACATGGATGCGTTCGAATGAGCTACATGGTGATGTGCTGGAGTAGCTGCTCGACATGAAACACAATGATGTTCATGCACTCATGCAGAATAGATGGTCAGGTTCGAGGGCAGGGAAGCACCAACTACACAATTGGATGCAATGAGATATGATACATTCTGGAAGATGTGCACCACAGTGGCACTGGGCAGTGGGCACAGCCGCACAGGCCAGATGCCGGCAAGGACGGCGGGCATGACATTAATGGGATACATAGCGGAGGAAACGAAGTGGGTTAACGCAGCGAAGCAGCATAAAACGCACTGCGGTACACGCACCTCTAGACAGCTTATAACAACACTCATCTTGAATCATCATTTGCGTCACTCCAGGTCCTTCCGGTGAGTCAATGTTTTTACTGTAAAGCTCCTCTCACATGCAATCACAGGTCTGAGGTACCTGCCAGTCATGGTCTGGACGTTACGCGTCATAGCTACGCCCCTGGACGTCAACAAGCGAGTCGGCATTGGCCGTCATCTTAGAAATGCAGTCGCTTATCTTACATTTGACCGCTGTGCTATTCATGGCCATATATGCATGACCGGCCGCCCTCGTATCTTGACGCTCGTTGAAGAATAAATGTACAGCAAACGACAAATTTCTGCCCTGACATTTGAAACACTCAGGCCATCGACACATGGTTGAAAAAGTGCCTGAAATACAGCATGTACAACTGACTATCTAGCAGGTCTCTTCGTCACATCCACCAACTTTCCTTGCCTTTGACAATTGATTTGCCGTACTGCTGAACTCTGATAAAGCACACCGGCATTAAGAAACTTTCTTCATCCGCATCATGGCCGAATCGAGCACATCGACGCAACGGAGAGATGGAGGACAAGGAGCGATGTTGAACTCACCAGTGGTTAGCGCACCTCGTAGGACGAAGGAGAAGGATCCACCACACTATGGTGCACAACATCGCCAGGATGCACTCTGGGAAGGTGAGTAACTGCACTTTCATTCCTTCTCACTTGCTCAGCGAGAAGCAGGCGGGCATGACGCGCTTCCTCCTCAATGGTATGAGCATCAGACGCTGGATGGTAGAATTTTCTATTCAGATGACACACTCATAATGTCCTCATGGCACCGACCTTTACCAGGAGTACGACTAGGTGAGTGAAGAATGTGTCACTAGCAGCGAGGAACTCATGGTAGAACGTAGATTATGACTCACAACTCGTTCGCGGATGCGAATGGCACATCTCACCGATCGGTCAGTCCTACTTTGTCAACCACAATACTCGGACCACATCATGGAAGAAACCGACGCCAGCACATCCACCAGGGAGCTTGACGCCGGAGTGTGTCATCGAGGCCCATTCCAAATACATCTCGAGCCTTGCTTGCCTGAGCACCAGTCGCAATATACTGAGTGGGTCAGGCGATGGTTCAATTCGCCAGTGGACAAGAGACGGAGAGCGGGTGGGGAGGCCTTGGAAGAGTGACGGAAGAGCAGTGTCCTCTATGGCAATCTCTCCAGATGAATCAATGGTCGTGAGCGGAAGTGCAGATGGTTTGCCACGGCTGTGGGATATCCAGAAGGGCAGCGTGATCGGTGACCCGTGGGAGGGGCATAGTGATGTGGTGAGGTGCCTCGATTGGTCTCCCGATGGCCAGGAGGTAGCAAGTGGATCGCAAGACGGCACCATACGACGCTGGAACCCGGATACTGGCCGACAAATAGCACCACCCATAGAGGCTGGCCATGGGATAGTTTACGCTCTCAAATACTCTCCACAAGGGGACAAATTCGCGAGCGGTGGGGAGGACAAGATGATCTGCGTATGTTCAAAGGATGGCGAGCTGCTCATAGAGATCAAGGGACATGACCGCGAAGTGGCAGTCGTTGTGTTGGTCCAAGGACGATGCACATATTTTCTCTACATCATATGATGGCACCATCCGAAAATGGCGGTCGATTGATGGGCAGGGACTCGTTGTTTTTAGCGGTCAAACCAATGCCATTTTCTCCCTCTGTCTTTCCCCTGACGAGAGTCATCTTGTAAGCGCATCACTGGACTACTCGGTTTGCATCTGGGACCTCAAGGCCGACCAGCCGGTCGGGGACCCGCTCTTGCACAATGACGAAGTCCATTCCGTTGTCATTTCCCCTGATGGAAAATCTATCATCAGTGGTACCTTAGATGGAAAGATAAGTGTTTGGAGTCTGGAAGCAGCACTCAAGCATTCAGTTGATGATCATGTGAGTGTGTCTATGTGATGTCAGCGTCTTTTCTGAGCGGGTTTCGGTTGTCGTTCAGAGTGCGGATGAGAGCGATGCAAAACCAGATGCGAAGCTCAAGGCAAGTTGTCCATGCTTCCCTTTCGTGCCACATCTCACTGCTTTACCAGGGACGTCCAATTCGATCGAGAGATGCTGTAAGCCAATCAGTTGTGAACACCCTTATTCTTGGCTCATCAATCTCGTTAGATTTTGCACGCTAGTCAAGTCCCCAAGCAGCAGCCCAGCAGCAGATCTGGAGGCTTGGCGAAATACGTCAGGGCATTTCTTTCGTTCCAGAGCTAGAGCAAGCTGACAAGTGGTACAGGGCAAGGACTTCTGGGATGCTGACACCAACACCGAGCCTCGTTCCACAGCTGCGAGTCTGTCGTTTACCCATCGTTGGCGCGACTTTCTGCGTTTCAGCACTCGAACTCACGTGCCACAACCAATACCGCTCGAGACCCGGCGTTGGAATTTCAACTTATTTCGAGGAGGAAGCTCTATACCCACGGTTGAAGTTGCTGCCGGTCGCAAAAAAAAAGTTAGTGGCTTCCATCGCTCCTGTTTGATATCACTCAAATAAATGTATTTGCAGAGAATCTTCGTTTCGCCTCCATCCGCAGCAGAAGTGGCCCGCGCCGAAGCAGCTGCAGCTGCGCAACATGCGAATGGCAACCAGGCTGGCAGTTCGACGCCAGTAGGTCAACCTCAGATTGTAGCGGTGACACAAGTGTCCCAAGGATCGACGGAAACGCAAGGTGCAGGTGGCGGGACGGGAGATGTGTCCTATCAAGTTAGGTGTTGCGGACTGTTTTTTAGTTGTGGTCGTCCTACCTCGCATCAGTCATGAAGGTATCTACTAAACACTCTGTTGTTCGATCTATTCTGTAGTGATTTTATCAACTTGCGATGAGGCTGCCTTAACTTCAATCTGGTTTCAAAGTGACTCGTCGTTTCGTGGTCGTTCGCATCGCTGTCAAGAACGCTATCCTCGCAGAAAGCTTGGCCCTTTCATCACCACAGGACATGTTGACGCGTTGACGCACAGAATCACACCCTTCACATTTTATGACATTTGAGAGAACCAGAGTCCTGTGCCAAGCTCGACACGGATTCTCGCTCACGAGCATTGCGTTTGACAGCTCGTCTTGGACAGCCTTTTGCTAGCGCCACGGCAAATTCAAGAGGATGGCATCATGTCGGATCGTAGTATCACTGCACAGGTTAAAGACACCACTTCTGCTGGCAACACAGGCGGCCAGTGATCGACACAAGGACACTAGAGGTACTGTAACTGTTTGCGATTCTTCTAACGATCTATGAGCGATTTTAACTTCCCCCTACTAAGTTGCACAATGCAATCACAGGTACCTGCCAGGTCTGGAAGTCAAGCGTCATGTTCGATGCTAATTCTACGTGTGTAATATTAGAAATGCAGTCGGTTATCTTACATTTGACCGATGTGTTATTCGTGGTCGTTCTCGTATCTTGACGCTCGTTGACGTTGAAAAATGAATGTACAGCAAACGACAGACCTGCCTCGATGTTTGAAATTTGAAACACCAGTGCTATCGACACGTGGTTGAAATAGGCGCCTGCAAATACAGCATGAACAGCTAACTTCAACTTTCTAGCAGGTCTCTTCGTCACTTCCATTGCACTTCCACCATCCATCCTCGCCTTCAACAATTATTTTCCCGTAGTAGCCGGCTGGTGGAGCGCACCGGCATTTCAAACC
>JABBWB010000308.1:0-49854 GCA_016628085.1 Suillus occidentalis
CTTCAGATCTCTGAAGAGCATCGGTGCCCCATTTCACGCGCTCTACTTCTTGCTTTCCTATCAAGCTGCGCAGGTTCATATTCGGGATCAGCGCTAAGTAACTATGCTGCGGGTTTAAAAGCATGGCATCTATTGCATGGAAGGCTTTGGTTGATACCAGCCAACGAACTAAAAGCCATCCTTGATGGAGCAACAGCAATTGCCCCGTCATCATCCAAGCGAGAAAAACGTAGTCCTTTCACCCCAACCATTATCATTCATTTCCGGGAGCATCTAAATCTCGAAGACCCCAAAGACGCGGCCATATTCGCATGTATCACCACAGCCTTTTACTCAGTCGCACGTTTAGGAGAGCTCACAGTCTCTGCTATGAAGGATTTTGATCCAACAAAGCATGTCACACGAGGACATGTCTCACAAGGACAAGACCGAAACCAATTGCCAGTCACCAAATTCCATCTCCCACAGACGAAATCATCTCCGAGAGAAGGCGAGGACGTATATTGGGCAGAACAAGAAGGACTATCAGACCCGAAATCAGCTTTTGAGAATCATCTTCGGATCAACTCTGCAGACGGTTCAGCACATCTTTTCGCATGGAAACATAAAAACGGCCTTCGCCCGTTATCCAAGAAGGAAGTCACCAAGCGCATTAGGGACATCTCTCGCACTGCTAATTTGCCCAACCTCAAAGGGCACAGCATCCGTATCGGCGGAACATTGGAATACCTTCTTCGAGGTATACCCTTCGAAGTCGTCAAATCAATGGGGAGGTGGTCCAGTGATGCATTCACAATCTACCTGCGAGATCACGCCAGAATCCTAGCTCCCTATATTCAAGCGCTTCCGTGTCTAGAACCATTCACGCGCATAACAATGCCACCAGTGAGATAATCATTAGCCAGTGAGTCCACCTCCTTTAAAAAAGGGTTACAAGCTTCGCTGCGTGCGTCGCTGAACTCCTAACACGTTGGGATTCACAGCTCACCTCTTCACCCAGGTTTTGGGTTGCTGTTTCGGACCGGAAAGCCCTACGGGCTTTCGCCCAAAAACCTCGTTGCACGTATCGTCTTTGTTTGGCGCAAACGCCGTTCTTCTTTGTTCCTCGAATACTCGAATCCCACTCGTTTTCTGCTACATCTTCCTAAAAGTCAGACACGAAGTCTCGAGACGCATAGAGTCCGTTCTTTTGCCGACAGGTTCGTCGCCGAAGGGCCAGAACGCCTGAATGTCCTCGTCGCCAACGCAGGCACGTTCAACCCAGTTTACACTCAAACCCAAGATGAATGGGAAGTAATGTCTGTTCTTTAGTTTCGTGCCATGTGTAAGTCCAGGTTGCTCACATGAACGAAAGGCTGCAAGTCAACTATCTCTCAATCGCCCTCTTGAGCATTCTTCTTCTGCCTCATCTGCTCCGTTCGGCGACTTGTGATGATCCATCTCGACTAGTCTTAGTGTCAAGTTTGGGACATTATCTTGTGGAACCTATGTTGACAGATTCACAAAATTGGGATCACATATTAGGGGCTATCAGCGCGGAGAAATTTGGGGTGTCTGGGTTTGTGCTTGTCATTTTCAGATCAACAGAACCTTATTGAGTCAGTGCAGGGCATCCAGGTACAACCTGTCGAAGAGTATGTCATGATGTGGTCAAATGACCCCACTGTGACTGAATATAGATACATAGTGCTCCAGGTCGCGTTCGTGCGTGAACTCGGTGCCAGGCTTCCTTCTCCCACCCCACTGGTCATCACTGCCGTTAACCCGGGTCTTTGCCACTCATCCTTACAGCGGGAACTTGATAAGTACTGTCTCTTACGTATGGTTCTTGGATTCGTGAAGTGGCTTCTTCGTGCAAGAACCTCGGAAATGGGCAGTCGTAATCTTGTCTATGCAGCTCTGGCGACAAACGCACAGGATCTTCATGGCAGGTATATGTCGAGTTGTGAGGTCGTCGAGGAATGTGATTTCTTATTGAGTGCTAAAGGCCAAGCGTTCTCAGAGAGGCTTTGGGTAAGTTTCTTAGCTTCTGATTCATCCATGCAAATCTTGAACATATTCACAGAGGGAGACTATCGAAGTTTTATCGAAAGTAGATGATCGCGTGTCTCAGATCGTAAGCACTTACTTACCGGCTAGGTAGTATCTAGGTCCCGTCACAAGAACGCGAACGCGAATGGCAGCATTTTTGTCTTATCTGTCGAGTGGCCTGGTGGTGCCTTGCAGTCTAGCATTGTGTTTCATACAGAGTCATATTGCTGATCATTTCATTACTGATGTAGAAACTGCAAGTCTGCATTTGCGACACATACCATCCGCAACTTCTAGATCTCGGTGGGTTCTGTCACCTGGTGACCGCACTCGCACCAAACCGTTGATGCCCCTGAGCTACAACTCTGGTATTACTGCAATGTGACAATAATAACGGTGCGCAAAAGGATTTCGAATTGGATCACCACTACGCTTTGATTCGAACGTGTCGCGTGACCGAATGACCCGGTCGACTTCTTCGCCTAGACTCGGAGTCTGCCATGGACAAGTCTACTTACCGCCCCCTATCCATTGGTGAAATCTGACTGCTTCATTTATTCAGTTGGTGATTTAGATCGGCTTTCGTTCGAATCCGTCCCGATTATACCGGCAAGTCGTCGTGCGGAGTCTACGAAGCTGCTCATTTTCATGGTGTCTGATGGTGCCTTTTGATGTGACTGGTGAGAGGTGAGCATGTCTCATTCTCTCCGACGACGTGTTTGTCGGAGACTCTGCAGCAGAGTCAGTGATATGAGCTTTTGGACATTCATTCCAGCATGACTGCTTACTTTGTGCCCTAGCCGACATGAAACCTGAAGCGGGTTTCATGCTCTTGTACCAGATCCAAGACCAGTGAAGTGATACGTGCCTTGCAGATAACGATCTGGATCGACGTTACTGGTCTGGCTAAAATCCAGAACATTTCCGCAGTTGGGTAAAAGTGAGTCTAGTCATCATTATTGCAACATGTCACTGTATCGTATAACATGTAGGACATTGTGGACGCACGAAGAGCTGAACAGCGAAACATGTCGGTCCAGCCATCCAATCACAATAGCCGAGTTGTGGTACGTAAATATCACAGTGACACTTGTCGTGCATGCATGTACAATGTGCTGGGCAACCAGGCGCACAACCAATCCAGGAGGCTCCGGCTATAGCCTAGCTGACCAACAAAGGGGTCGATGTTGCATTGACAAAGCGTGATATAGATAGCTACGAACCATGCGGAGCAGTGAGAGGTTCCTATTGGCCCTACAGCCAAGGCCAGTCACCAGCAGGATGTTGTTGGCAGAAATATCTATGTTGTCAGAAACAGCTCCCGCCTCGCAGCGAATATACCTCTGCCACCACACACCTATGGAGTTACCACGGTCCAACGTACCCATGCATGATTCTCAAATATTCACGTCGTGTCGCATCAGATTCTCCCTCACTCCTCAAAAGGACACCAGGTTTCGGCTCTGCATGCGTGCCGGACCCCGGTGTGATGTGACTCGGACTGTCAACAAACGCCTCGGATCGAAATGGGGAATCATGGTAAATGGCTCGGAGTCGCGCGATCGATGAAGGGTGCCCGAGGTTGGTAGGCTCCGCTTTCTGGCCCACGGTTCTCCACGTGTGGACCTTGTCGTTGATACAAGCGACTACGTTTCAATGTGTCCGTGCTCACGTACGACGTAAGGGTTCCCCGTCGCATTTGGTATGTAACATGCGTGTCATTGGCAGCTTGCGCGTGCCTAGTTCTATTTACGAGTGGTGTTTCGATGTTGACCTAAGCTCGAAGTTTGTCGGCTGTGCTGGTCAGTTAATAGAAGACGACGATATGATTGTTTTCGAAGATTCGATTGACGTCGGTATTATGTGGCATGATGATTTGCTGGACTTGATCTAATCTACAACAACATGATAGTGATAAGCTGGTTTCTCATGCGGAAGCCGACGTGGCGTTTATTCGTGCACTGATTGCTTGGACGACTACAGTGCCACCTTCTGCCACGTTCTTCCCAGTGATAGCCGTACTTCGACTTCCGTAGATATAATTCACTAGTCGTGCGACTGCAGAACAGCTTATTGTGATGACACGTCTTATATTAGGTTCACTGCATGCAAACGTTCGTTGGTTGCTTTAATGCATTATAAATCTGGGTATCCTAGCTATCTATGTAAACTACACAGCGCGCAATTGACGCATTTTGCATCTGAAGTGAATTATAGCATCATACAAACAGTACAAACAAACGCTACACCATAAACGTAGCAGACACCCGTCCGTCCGTGGATACGCGGGCATACTAGGCATATGCCTCCAGAGATAGTCGGCAAGGGATTAAGTTAGCATAACATAGTCTTGTTCCTCGCAGTCAGGATGTCGTCCAGTAAGATTGTGACGTCCTTTTTCTGAGAAACCAAAAAAATCCATCCCAATACATCTAAAAAACCCACCACCGTCCGCGTTCGCGGCCACGCTGTGGTTCCTTTATGCTCGCCTCGTCATCGCCCACGCCAGGCGGTGCGCCAAGGCCAGCAACGCTCGCAAAACTCACGTATCCCGATACCTGTTTACAAGCTTGTGATGCCGCGCGCAGATCAAACTGCGGAGGA
Organism: Suillus occidentalis; assembly: GCA_016628085.1. NCBI lineage: Eukaryota > Fungi > Basidiomycota > Agaricomycetes > Boletales > Suillaceae > Suillus > Suillus occidentalis. The sequence continues at coordinate 4,636 of JABBWB010000308.1, forward strand.
TTCACTGGCATATGGGAATTGGCGCTCGAGAAGCTCGAGAGAATCGCCGGATTCGGTGAGTGCGGTGAGGGCGTAGCATATGGTGAAGAAGGCGACTTCTTTGTTGGAGTCGAGAATGGCGATGCTGGGAGAGGCGTCGTCATCCACGGTGAGGTCTCTCCCTGAGATTGTGGTGATCGTTGTGTTTTTTGCGAGTAAGGTACAGACGTCGACTGCGAATATCTATGCCCCCGGCCGTGTTTTGATGGCAGTACCAAGGGCTCCACATCACGTGCAGCCACATGGGATTTCTCAGATGATTGAGAATTTGTGTATGAATTGGAGAGCGATCGCGCTGACGATTGTGGAGATGCTGATGAGGACTACACAGGGTGTTACATATTAGTATTAAATTCAGGGGTACATGTATCGTCATGATGAGCGCTCACCTCCTCATCCGGCGACCTCTTTGTTCGCCTTTCCTCTTCACGCATTCCACGATGGAGTACTCGTTTAAGGCGAGATCTCAGTACAGCCTCATGAGGCGCTGCATCACTACCGAGAACATAGGAGCGTGGTAATGATGACGAAAGACATTCATCCAGTTTCTCTTGCTGGACAGAAACGATAGGGTAGTCCTTAACATCTGAGGCTGAGGTCGACCTGAGTAGCTGGGCATACGAGGAGTCTTCGTTCTCGTTCGGAACGTAGAAACTTTTCGACTGGAAATTCCGGGCGGAAGCAGTACTACTCCTGCGCGACGGTTGGAAAATCAAGACGGGTTGGAAGAAGTCATCATCACAATCACTGCACAATGACCGCGAGCGAGAACGTGCGCGGGAGGTGGCGGTTGTACGAAGGGTATTATCTTTCCTGAGGGTATCTCGCAGGAGACGCTCTGAGCGTGATGAAGGTCTTGGGGGAGGCGAGTGAGGTCGCAGCGTGCGTGAGGAACTGCCCTGTTGCTGAGGGGTTCGAGGACTAGGAGCAATTATAGACATTGCAAGAGTAGGTTGTGAATGGGAAGAGGGAGTCAGTTTATTCGGTGTGCAAACGCGACCTCGTGGCGAATGTGTTCGAGACGACGGGACGGGTACAGTCAATTCACAGTTTCTCGAGGAAGGCGTTGAAAGTAAGCTAGGCGTTCTTGATAACGTCGAATGGGATTGAGAGTGAGAGAGAGATGATTGTTCCAACGAACGAACGACCATGGGAGAAGGAGATATTAAGTATGTGCGTGAAAAACGCTTTGACTACGCTTAAGTCTTGTGGTCTTGTGATTCACATAGACCGCCTCGCTGAAAACACGAGGGTAACACGAAGTAAAAGAGACCACAGGTCAAAGCAGGCAATAAGGGGGAAGGTAGAAGATTCGTGGTAGGAGATTGCCTGGCATGTGTGATTTGACGGTCCACACGATTCACGGCAATATCCTGCGACCCCAGAAAACGGTGTTGACCTAGATCCGATGTCATAGATCAGTGACGGAGGACGACTTCCTAATATATATAATATTTCATTTTATTTATTTTTCGATAACTTACCTTTTATGTCATCACATTAAGTTACTCAGCCGTGGCCACCGCATCAACAGCTGATCAACCACTTGCATATATAATTATTATTTTGTTCTCTTATTCATCATTATCTCCGTTCGATGAAACGTTGCGACCTACGGAAACCTCAGGTAAAGCAGTACTGCCGTCCACCTGATGAGCTATCATCCACTCCTCCTCGTTCGATTTCCGCTAACCTATGACCCTGCGCTGATTTAGTACTAGTTTCGGCTCCCCTTCATTCGTTCCGCAACCTCCGGTCAACGAGGCAAGTTTAGTCTCTTACCATTACATGACCCGTGCACTTATAACCGGTTGTTCTGGTTCTCGGTGTACTGGATGCAATCTCGGTGAGAGCCAACACCTCCCGCGTGCCTGGCTGATGACTTGATCCATGATCGATTATTCATCAAGGCCATAACTATCGGTCACCCTTGCACTTCACCCCGCATTCACCAAGATTAAAGCGCTTCTTGGAAGTTCATCATACATTAGAGTTTGTCAATAACATTTATGCTTTCTTCCAAAGGGTCGTTAGCCAAGTCCCGCTCTCCGTCGAACTATATTTATTTTTCGACGGTCTGGATTCAACCGATCGGTGGGTGATCACTGATTTGATATTTTTGGGGCACTTTTACTTTTCCATACGCTTTGTTGTGGCATATGTCCATACAATGTCGTACGATGAACAATAGACCTCAATTATGTTCGCTCAGCCCCCCATATCTAATGAATTGTTCCATGCATGGAACCCCTACAGCTTCTACCCTGCCATTGTGGTTCTCGAACATCAGACATCCATTTGCAATGTAACTCTCCATTCGAAAAATCCGACTCGGATTCCATTCCTCAACCGCAGCAGGAATGGATGATCAAGAATACACCCAGATCAAGACAGCCCCTTTGACAAGAACCCAAGAATTCATCTCTTCTCAACTTGCAACGTCACTCGCACCGGAGGTTCGCCATTCCTGAGCGCATCACCTCCGACTATTGACATCTTCGCGATAGCCGTTCTTATCCGTGGCCTCTCGTTATTCATCGATAAGTCATTTCGACAAATCAGTGCGGCTTCGTGCAACTCGATCGTGTACATCAGTCCGATACTGCTGATTATCGGATGATCGCCGGTCACAGAAGCGCTCATTGTCGAGATGCCCAAATCATTGTCAGCGGAACACAATATCAGTTTCAATTGCATTTGATATCCCAGCATCTGTCTCAAACGCATTTGAAACAAGGCAATTCTGTTATGCTCGTACCTGCCTTCCGCGTTATTTGCATAGAGAAGAGAATGATGGCCTAGTCAACCGCGGAGCCGGTGTCCACGTGATTGTGAACGCGACCAAAAGGCCATTGGCTGCAATTTGGACGCTTGACAATATAGCAACAAAGTTGCTCGACATGACGTCGACTTCTTGAGTTATATACATGTGGATGTGGATCTGACGTTTATTAGACAGTCGCTGTGTGGAGTCCTGCGGAGTGGAGTAAGAAAGACATGGCGGATCAGATGCTTATTTCGTTGGAGGCGCAGTTTTGGCCATTGGTTACGTCGCATGGCAATTCCGGCGAACGATATCGATGTTTAAACAACTGTATATTGAAAAACGTCAGCGCCCTCGATTCGAATTTCCTATAGGAAAGGTTCGGAGGCGCCATATTGGCCATTGGTTGCCGAGAGAGATGCTTGAACCACTGTACGCCGGAGAACGTCAGCTCCCTCGATTCGATTCCTCCACAGGAAAGTTGAGCATCCCAATTATGCTTATCATATGACTTGGACCTACCCGGTGGAAGTAAAAAACCATTCGTACACTGAATGCGGGATCTTCTTTGCTAGATATTTCCCATTAGCTCATTATCCAGTCACGTCACGTGAATGAATCTGGCGTCATGATCAATAGAACACCGCATGGAAGCCAGCGGATGAGTGGGAAAGTATGGCCTTCACCGAGCTAAAACGTCCTTGATAAGTGGGTTTATGGGATAGAAGTGTTTCACGTCAGTCTACTGATGTGCTAACATAGATTAGATACTTACCTTGATCCCTTTTCATGCCAGGGTCCGATAAGAGTCACCAGGCACCCTGCTAATGGACTGTCCATGCGTCTTCAATGGCACCTGCCTGACGATGGGAAATACCACGAAGTTATACCAAGGATCGTTCGGTCGTCTCCGAGGTTCCGCGTCGAGGTGGCGTATAAGCGTGGAAGTTAACCTAAGCAGTCGATTCGGATCCTGCTGACCGTGGACATGTCTCAAAAAAGAACGCATGCACCCGCCGTGGCTGCATCTGATTGGAGACAAGTATATGTTATAGAACTTCGGGGAGAAGAGGGAGCTTGGATATGTTGGATTTCAGGAGCGATACCCGAACCTATTCAACTAAGGACCCTGTTGTCAGGACCGTTCATTGCATAATCCGTTGTGATTATTAAGGGGTCCATTCAATCATTTTGGGGAGGGCAGGCATCAAATTGTACTCTTTACAAACCTAAACTTTCATACTCGTGAGCCCAGACTCCAAGACAACGATATTTTTCTCACTCATCTTGGAATGGGTTACAATTGGAAATCAAGGTCAGTTAGTCTTACAGGTGAAACTCGTCCGTGCTGTGTGGAACTTCTAATGTCCTTCCTGGCAATGGTTGATCTCGTCCCGGGAATTCAAACCATAAATCACGTTGGCGGGATCAAGGTCAATCGAAGTAGGCCAGTCATATATGCTCTAGCCATTAATGAGGAGACATCGTATTCATGACCCGGCCGAAAATCTGGACCGTGTCAGTATAAAAGGAGAAATTTCCATATTTGCGCTGTAAGGTTCCTTAGTCAATCTTCAAACGGCACTTGACTCACCAAGGGATGGATGTCGACCTTGGTTATTTTGACCCAAGGGCACCACGGAACGCCGCGCTGAAGATGATATATAGAAAAGACTGCAGGGTTCGTGGAACCTACCGAATTATTCCCAGTCCGATACCCACCAACATTCCAAAATTATCCTTTTAACCTGGTAGCTGAACTTTGACTCATGCTACCCGACGACAACCTTTACCCCCAGGTTTTCGACGAGCCATGTTGATACTCCCCGCTATGTCCTCCACATAACCAGGCCACTGGGCCAGGATCCAGGATGATAGTGCGTATCACCAGAGGTTGTCGAATCTCCAGAGTCACTTTCCAGTGCAGCCGAAAGGCACTCATCTGTGCGACTTTACTGGTCTAATTTTAGGGCGATGCTCATTATCCATCGGATGTTCATCCTTCCTCGTGGGTAGACTGAATCACTGATGCTGGGAAGAGTACGACGAGACATCATGATGCACGATGGAATTGCCCCTTGTATGAGAAGCCTGCCAACCCCAGTGTCAGTGCTTCTACACCATGGAAGATCAGACAGTGTACTATGCAGTAAGAGGACATTGATTCCGACTCGCTAGGTGGATATACTCACAACCGAGAATCAGTTGCCCACGAACTGCTTCTAGGTCTCGGAGGAGATATTTGGGCGTAGCGAAGCTGCCAACTCGCGAAAGATTGTGAGATGAAAGACTTCCTGTACAGCCAGTACTCGCATGGACTTGATAGTGTGAATGTGCAAGCGTAGTAGTGCTTTTCTATCACAAGCGGATAACTGAAATATCGAAACCTAAGCCACAAATGTGAAATTGTTTGGGGTTCAGTTCAGATAGGATGCCCTTACCTCAAAAGTCGCTCGCATAGCGCAACGTGATAAGTCCTTCACAGCAATGCTGGATTCCAAATGCGTAAGCCACGTCTTTGTATACTGCAAGTTACTGCGTGCACAGGCTTGCACCCCTGGATAAGGTTTCTCGAGGCCATGTTTGAATGCGCAGTCATGCTCTGTACCAGCATATATTGTTCCGTAGAGACCTAGCGCAAGTTCCATAATCGCCCAATCTATGGCAAGCAAGTCCACCAGCCGCATCCGTTGCCAGTCACCGTGTCCAGAGGTGTGTATGCGCATGAAGGCTCATCGATCATCGGCTGGCCGAAGGCACCATATTTATGACTGAAAAAGCCCCGCGGCAGCAAGGCCATGGGCTTGTCCAAGAAGTATGGACTGGATGACGAGTGCGTCGAAACCTCGTGCTAGGCACACCGCCACAGTGAGAAGAGTAGCCGAAAGACCGAAACATGTCGGTTTCGACAGCACGAAGCTACTTGAGACTGAGTTCCTTATGAACTTGTATCGGAGGGATGGTTTACTGCTTGTTCGGACCTGAGGGACCCGGCGTCGCAGTGAAAGCTGCTGAAAAAGATGTGTATTCTAGGTGTGGTGGCACGGTTGGTCATTTCTCACACGAGTTTTCCCAATCATTGATGTTTCTTTGGTCGACACAGTCCAACTTCCACACACCCTCTAAATCTGGGCTGCACATGTGGTGCATGATCTTTGCGAATGATCTCCTTGCAGAAATAGGGCAACTGCTTTGCATTTTAGTTCCAATTTGGTGGGTCTTTCTCGCTGTGGTCCCGCGTTTCCAAGCAGGACTACAAATCAAGGTGCTGACCTTCGTCTTCTAGTATAACATCCGCATGTAGCCTTGGAAATAGTTAGTGTCAAACTGTCAAGCTTTCAAGGTTGTCGGGCAGGGCAGTCCGCTCACTAGCACTGTTGCCTCCTGTTCCTGCCAACTTTAACCTGTGCCCAGCGCCCAGATCACGGTCTCACGCTTTTCTTAGCCTGTCCTCCCGAAAGCCAGTGTGAACAGGTGTGAGCCTGTGATTCACGAATACCCTAATTAGCGTAATTCCCAATAGGTTGAAACATATGCGCTTAGGTGACCCACCACGGAGATGTCCAAGAATAACGTGTCTTCACATCGAAAAAGGCGCAGTCCGTCCACATGCCGACGGCTCGACTTGAATGGCCTGGCATGTCTAGTTGACGTTTCTTTCCACTCAACGACTTGTTGCTTGTTCACCTTTTAGCACGATGGCCTCTGCTTCGGCCAATCTCGTGTCGCAGGCTGTAAGCTCAGGCGAGCTTACAGACCTTGTTTCATCTTCTACGCATGCTACTGTTCATCCTACAGATGATTCCATCCTCGCTGTTCTCACAGCTCGATTTCGCGCTGATTTACCATACACCAGACTCGGATCCACCAACCTTGTGGTAGTCAATCCTTACAAAACACTCGCCAACGTCAATGATGCCAACGCGAAGGAGTACGAAGAGAGGTGCTACAAGGACACCAAGCTGGGCTTGGCAGACTCTCGGAGACCCCCTCAGCCTCACTTGTATGAGCAAGCGGCCAAAATTTATCTCCTCATGAGAAGGAGGAACGAGTCTCAAGCAGTCGTCACTCGGTGAGTTACTTCCGCATCGAACGAAACTGCAGCTCATAGTACAATTCTGTTAGGGGAATATCGGGGTCGGGAAAGACCGCAAGCAGTCGCCTGCTCGTGGAACAGATTTTGCGCCTTTCAGCTCACTCCAAACGAGAGGCCAAAATTGTCGAGCAAATCAAATCTTTCACACTGTTGCTCGAATCTTTCGGAAATGCAAAGACACCTGTAAACCCAAATGCCTCACGACACACACGCTACACAGAGCTCCACTTCAATGATCGCGGGCGTATCAGCGCTGCGAAGGTTATCGCCTTTGGGCTTGACAAGTCCCGCTTGACTCGCTTGTCACATGAAGAACGATCTTACCATGTGTTTTATCAACTCCTTGCTGGAGCTACTCCGATGGAACGTGACTACATGGGCTTGGAAGGTCCTTCGGACTACGCTCTTTTGGCATCATCCGGTTGCTATCACTTGCCTGCTGGCCCATTCAGTGATGATGGGATCGCGATGGATGATTTGCGAGATGCCTTCAAAACTTTAGGCTTCAAATCCAAGCATGTCTCGTCAATATTGAGCGTGCTCGCTGCCATCCTGCTGCTCGGCAACCTCGAATTCGGGGAGGCTGATGCACAGGATGTCTCTGCATATGTCTCTAACGTGCCCGTTCTCCAGCAGGCAGCAAAACTTCTGGGCGTTGCTCCTGAAGAACTCGGCGACACGCTGACATGCAAGACGAGCTATGTACGCAAGGAGCTGTATACTGTGCTACTCAATGCACAGCAAAGTGCAGTACAGCGAGACCAGTTAGTTCGCGATCTCTATGCAATCATGTTTGCATTCGTAGTGGAGACTGCCAATTTCAAGCTAGCCCCTGCCTCCCTAAACCCTACATGTTCCGCCACTCGTATCGTGTTGCTTGACCAAGCGGGTTACCAGACGCGGGCAGCTTCAGGGTCGAGTGGTCCAACTCCCCTTATCTCGGCTCATCAGAATAGCTTTGATGAATTCTGCATTAATTTCACCGACGAAATCGTGCAATCCCACATACATCGGAACATTTTCGATGACAGCACAGGTTTTAACAGCCGTTTGATTGCTGACGGGAACTCCCTACCGGCCATCATTGCTGCGGATAACTCAGCCTGCGCTGAGCTTCTTCAGGGTCCGTACACTACCCAGAAGACATCACGCAAACCTGGTGGTCTCCTGGGTGTCGTTGACAAAGCTGTAACGTCCTTCAAATCGGGGCGTGCGGGTGATCGGCGGGATGATGAGCTACTGCGGGATTTAGGTGCCAAGTTTGGCGTGCATGGGTCTTTCATTGCAGCACAGATCCACAGACGGGAGGAGATCTTTCGGGATAAACCACTATGCTGGCCCTTGTTCATACGACATCAGCAACTTCGTGGAAAAGGACGCCGACCTGCTTGACCCTGCTTTCGTCACTCTCCTTCGCAGCTCGACTGATGTATTTGTCGCGAAGCTCGTGTCGGGCCCCAGCTTGTCTACGGAAAAGCACCAGAGCGATGAGGAAACCATCGTTCAAGCTCAAGTCTCTTCTCGCCCTCTTCGCATGATTACTCCCCTGGGAGAAAGCGCAGATGAGAACCCTCGCTTAAACCCGTCCAAAATCTATCCCGTCACGACGCAGCTCAATCAGACGCTTTGGAATATCTTGTTCAACATCGAGAATGTGCCAATGTGGACTATCACATGCATTCGCCCCAATGATAATGGGTTCTCCAACTCCCTTGACAGGCGTCGCGTCAAAGGGCAAATCAAGGCTCTGCTACTCCCAGCTATTGTGTCGAGGAAACAGGTCGAGTTTGTTGCAGACTTTGATCAGGCAGAGTTTTGTGACAGATATCGTCCTACCATGCGCGGATCGGATGCTGAGCGCATTCGTCAGTGCGCCCAGTCTAATGGCTGGAGAGAGGGCATAGACTTTGCGATTGGGAACCAGAGGATTTGGCTATCGTACCTGGCATGGAAGATGGTTGAAGATGTTGTGCGTTCTGAGGAGAAAGAGCAGAAGAAGCTTGCTCGTGAGGATTCACAAGAGGACGAGAGCGCCATGCCCGATGATGCTACAGACTACCCCGGTGATGAACGACAGTCAGCATACTTTGATGAACCGCAGGCCACTCCGTTCGAAGAGCCGAAAACGCCTGCATTTGATGGTTATGCACCGTCTCATGTTGCTGCTCCCAGCTACCACGAGACGGGTTCCACGACGTGGGATTCGAAGGCCGAAAACTTCGACGCAGCACCTCCCCTTATACCTGACTCTGCCATCCTAGCGGCGAACAACGCTCCTGAAATGTCGGAGGAGCAGCTGCCAACTACTCGGACCCGACGTTACTGGCTTTTTGTCGTCGGCCTCTGCACCTGGTTTATTCCCAACTTCCTGTTGTCGTGGTTAGGTCGTATGAAGCGCCCTGATGTCCGCCTTGCATGGCGAGAGAAAGTGACCATCTGCATCCTCATCTTCCTCGGAAATGCCCTCGTCATATTCTACATCATCGTCTTCGGTGTCATTCTCTGCCCAAACTTCAAGTATGCATGGACAACGAACGAAGTGGCTCAACATGTTGCTTCCAATGACTACTACGTCTCCATTCAAGGCAGGGTCTACGATATTTCCAATTTCGTTCGTGGTGATCATAGTGACATCGTGGGAGAGCCGAGTAACGGTGCAGATACCCTGACGGGTCTTGCTGGTACCGACATGACCTACTACTTCCCCCCTCCCTTAAATGTGGCATGCGCGGGTCTTGTCAGCAGCGCGACAATGAAAATCACTCCTGCGAACAACACTCTACTCTTATTCCCGACAGCTATGCATTCTTCTGGATCCAATGCTCCGACGACTCCTACAGCTCTCGACAACCAGAACTGGTACACCCAGACGTTCAGACCAAAGATCGATCAGTATTATCTTGGTCCATTAGTTTGGGAGCCAAGCGACATCTACTCTCAGGCTAATCAAACTACGAATCCGCGGTGAGTCGTACTTAGTCTTCTTCAGTGACATCATTCATTTTCTCCGCAGAACTTGGGCTATTTACGAGAATAGCATCTATGATCTGACAGACTATATCTACACCCTGAACACGATCAACCTGAATGTCGCCGCATACAGCTTCCTCGACCCGAACCTCGTTTCAGTCTTTGAGCAACAAGCCGGGCAGGACATTACTACCCCTTTGAATCAAGTTTTCAGTACCATGAGTGCTGAAAACCGTACGGCGAATATGGACTGCCTCTCTAACGCCTTCTACTACGGAGAGACAGACTTCCGGTACACCCCTAGATGTCAAGTGCAGAACTACCTTTTGCTTGTGTTCTCCAGTGTCCTCATGGCCTCGATGGCGTTGAAATGTGCGTTTTCTTTCCGATCTGAACCTTTATTTGCACTTCACTCACTGGCACACAGTCCTTGCTGCGCTGCAACTCAATACCAAGCGCTTCCCTGAATTACTGGACAAGTTCGTGCTATGCCAGGTTCCTTGTTATACTGAAGGAGAAGATTCCCTTCGCCGCACACTTGACTCACTTGCCAATTTGGACTACGACGACAAGAGGAAGCTGATTTTTGTCATTTGTGATGGGAATATCATCGGGAGCGGTAATGAACGGCCGACACCTGCCATCGTACTCGACATCCTTGGCGTTGACCCAGCGAATGATCCCGAGCCCTTGATGTTCAGATCGATCGGAGAGGGCTCGCAAAAGCTCAACTATGGCAAAGTATACTCCGGATTGTACGAGTTTGAAGGCCATGTTGTTCCGTATGTTATCCGCTTCGTAACCATGAAGTAATTGCTGACTGTTTTTATTTAGGTATATAGTCGTCGTGAAGGTTGGGAAGCCAAGTGAACGTTCGAAACCCGGCAACCGTGGCAAGCGTGACAGTCAGATTATGTTGATGCAGTACTTGAACAGGGTGCACTTCAACGCACCCATGTGCCCACTAGAGCTCGAGATATATCATCATATGCGGAATGTTATTGGGATTGACCCTGCATTCTACGAGTATATCTTCACCGTGGATGCAGACACGGTGCGCTTCACTGCTCGCTATCTCGAGAAGTTCTGACATATTTTTCGCAGTCCGTGACTCCCAAATCACTTAACCGTCTTGTAGCAGCCTCGATTTCAGACTCTAACATAATTGGCATATGCGGCGAAACAAGACTCCAGAATGAGGAGGGGTCCTGGTGGACCATGATCCAGGCAAGTGGTTTACAATTACATATTTTGTGTATTCATGTCAATATACCCGTAGGTCTACGAGTACTACATCTCGCACAACTTGTCCAAAGCTTTCGAGAGTCTTTTCGGCTCAGTCTCGTGTCTTCCTGGTTGCTTCACCCTGTACCGCATCCGCACTAATGACAAAGGCCGACCGCTCATCATCTCCAACCGTGTAATCGATGAATACGCGGATGATAATGTAGACACCCTGCACAAGAAGAACTTGTTCTCCCTCGGCGAAGATCGATTCCTGACCACGCTGTTGATGAAACATTTCCCCAACTTCAAGACCAAGTTCACTCCGGACGCAATTGCGCGTACCATGGCGCCGGTATCCTGGAGAGTGCTGTTTTCACAACGCAGGCGTTGGATCAACTCGACCGTTCACAACTTGTGCGAGCTTGCCGTTCTTCCTGACCTGTGCGGAATGTGCTGTTTCTCGATGAGGTTCTTCGTCTTTCTCGATCTGATCGGTACTTTGGTAAGGTCCTTTCAAAGCATCAATGTACGATTTCTGATGTTCTTCATTAGATATTGCCCTCCACTGTTGTCTACGTGAGTCGCGGCATTCTATCTATCACCAAGTCCCAGCTAACGTTGCATTTAGTTGTTTTGGTTGATTATCGAGGTCGCTACTGGGCAATCTCCGTTCCCTTTGATTTCCATAATCATGTTGGCTGCAGTGTATGGTCTTCAGGTGAGTACATCGTTAAATCAAGAGAAGCAATTTACGATGTGATTCCCAGGCTCTTATCTTCATCATCAGAAGAGAGTTCATGCTTGTTGGATGGATGGTGGTCTACCTCATTTCGTGGGTTGACTTGTTCCGTGTCAAATGCATAGCTCATTTTCTGTCATTTCAGGTACCCGATCTACAGTTTCTTCCTGCCCTTATATTCATTCTGGCGGATGGACGAGTTCGGTTGGGGAAACACTCGTATCGTGCTCGACGACGGTGGAAGCAAGAAGATCATCGCCAATAATAATGACATGAAGTTCAACGAGTCTATGATTCCGTACAAGAAGTATAGTAGTACGTTTAATTTACAATCTCACCCGTGCTACCTGCTAATAGCAATCCGTACAGCCTATGAGGCTGAAACGTGGGGTGACAATGGATCCGGGAATTCGTATGGCCCACCTCCTGAGTTCAACCCAGAGAGCTCCGTGTATCTCTCCGCCCCTCAGCCGCGTCTCCCGTCGGGCTCCCAACGCCCGTCTGTCTACGAGTATGGCCGCTCTGACTCAGGAGACCATGACTATTACCGCGACACGAACATGATACATAGCAACTCGTCGCATCACAACCTACAGGGACCTTCACGTCCGAGCTCTCGTGCCGTATCTGACGCCAACCGCCCACCACCTCAGATGGCCAACTGGAGAGGACCATCGCAAGAAAGGATCAACATGTTCACCCCGACCAATTCGGGTCCACATGGGAGCGTGTACGGCATGACGCCGCCTGACTCGCGAATGGCATCTGGAGTCTTCAACAACCGCTCCATGTCCCCTGCCCAGAGCTTAGGTGTTCCTCATCAGCCTTTCAACGGAGGAATACGGACGTCTACGTTATCTATGGCTACGACTGTGCTTGCAGGTCCCAGCCTAAATCCCAATCCCTCGGATAATGAGCTGTACAACGCACTTCGAAACTTTTTGAGCACACAAGACTTGATGACTGTCACAAAGAAGTGCGTTCTCCCCTATTATTAGCTACATTCCCTATACTAACCTCACTTCAGGACAGCTCGTGAGGCTATGGCGGCTCGCTTCCCTCACGCAGACTTGATGCCTCGCAAAGACTTTTTGAACCAAAGTATTGACAACATTCTTTCGCATTAAATGTAGAGTACGTATATCATTTAGGACACTTGCATTCATTTTTGGGACACTTTTACTCTTTGGACTCAATTAACGATCGGGGCATGCTGATTTAACGTTGCGTTTTGTCTTGTCTCGTTGCCGCTTTTGATTACTGCATCATATCATTCGTAGTCCATGTGTTGGACATAATATAACGATGACTTGGACTGTTGAAAGTTCGTTAGAACAACTGACTGTATGATTATACACATGGCGAAACTATGATGCGTAAAGTAAGAAAGACATGATCCATAAGAATTGGTTATGTTACTCGAATGACGAGAACCATGAGCATGAACGCGACCAGCACGACAAGTAAACTCATGATCACCAAACATGTTGTACTTCCACTTTTTCCCCTGAAGTCCCTCAACCGTATCCGTTGCTTCTTCATAAAGTCGAAGTTGCCCTCGATCTTCTCTTGCATTGCTTCGACGACGCTCTTGTCTTTCACCAACGACTCAGAAAAGTGGGTAGCATTCCGGCCGAAGCTGCGTTGCCATTAGTGCGAGTTGCTCCGAGAGCTCTTCTTGTAGTGCGCGAGAGTTTTGGAGAAATGTAGGTGTAGCAGTGATGTTGGAAGTGGCGGAAGATGCTGCAGGAAGAGTTGGTGGTGCAAGGGGCCCAGAGGGTAAAGGCTCTATATGCGAAGACGGTATGAGGTCATCTGCACTAGGCACGCTTTGAATTGTGTCTTCTGTCGGGATGAGCGTCGCTTCTACAGGTATGGTCTCGAGGTCGGCTGCCTTTGTCTTAGGGGGACGAATTGATGGCAGGATTGGTATTGGTCTCTTGAGTGGGGGAGCCGCTTTCTAATTCGGCAGATTAGCCGAGAAAAAGGGACATGTGTCAAAAGTGAGGATTGCACACCTGCTCGATTTCTGTTACAAACGCTTCAACTTGATCGAGAGTCGCACGCAAGCGTTGATACCGATGCTCTGAGGCTCTACAGAAGCGTATAAAATGTGAGCCTAAACGGACGGTCTGCCTTAACGATTCCACATACGGTGAAGTGCCATGGTCATCAACCTCGACGTTCTTTAGGAGCAAGCGGGCGTGTCGGATTCGCTAATACATTGTCAGCTTCCAGGAATCTTATAGTTACTATAGGTAACTCTGAACGAACCTGGAGAGTACCTTGGGCTTTGATCCAGGTGTCTCGCTGCGAACCATCGGACCAATCATCCTCGGACACGGATTTCTCAAGCCTTTTTACCAGGCGAGGTAGATTAACTCTGTCATGAAGGATTTGGTCGTTAGTGCGCACGCTCATGTTGGGTCGTTACAGGTCAGGAAGATGAGGTGCAGGACAAGGTGCGTCCATATGTCTTGGACTCGTGCTTGACATGCGTAGAAGTCACGTAATGCGCATTTGGTGGATGGGAATATTTTTCCACGTTTGGAGTGACATAACCACTTCCTTTGACAACTTCCCGGGTTGTTGCCTCCGCAAGTTATCATACCCTCCCTGCTCACACGCAAGAGCAAATGGGCGACCAGGAATCCCAAATACATCAGCTCGTCGAGAACGCCGAGAGAGAGAAAGACCGAGGTAGTGAACTGGTAAGATTTACAGCAATTCAACGCTGTCTCGAATGACCTCACATAAATTTGCTAGCGGCGTGACTGCGCTCACGAAACTCATTGAAGTTGCTCATTCTTCAAATTCTCAACTCAAGTGCTATGCGGCAAATCATATAAGATATTTTTTCAATGATTTCCCTGACCTAGAAGAAGATGCCATCAACGTAGTCTACGATCTTTGCGAGGATCAGGATTCGCGGGTGCGATGTCTTTGCTTTCCTATGCTCTTTTCGTGACACCCCGACTGTAGGTCCGCATTGAAGGATATCGAGCAATCTCAAGTGTTTCATCTGTCGAGAACAAGTGGGTTAAACGAAATTCGGATGTGCTTGTGCAACTTCTTCAAAGCGGTAAGTAAGGCGGCTTTGAAATATATAACGCGCAAATTACAACAATGATGATGATGAGCATATATGTGTCTCATTTTTTCAAGTTTTGCTGATTATTTACCGTAGACGAACCAGAAGAGGTCGCAGTTGTCAAAACAGCCCTTTGCGACCATCTCGACATGGATCCTGGCGTTACTCTAGGAGTCTTGTGCGATCAAATAATTCCTCCTGAATACGCGATAGACTGAGGAAGGAGCAGCAAATTCGTGATCGTTTACGCTCGCTCGTAATAGCCTTTTTGAAAAGTGATGCAGCAGAGGCTATCATTCGGAAATACACCAAAACGCCGGGTACCGATACGGAGAACGTTCTTGTGTCCCAACTTCTGATGGTAACTCGGTGCACCTTTCTACCGTTTCGCAAAGCTGACTCGTTGACAGGCTATCAAAAGGCTGGAAACTCGCGACGTCGAAGTGATCATAAAGGACTTGCTTCTGATGATGCCTTGCTATATACCAGGCTCTGCGCGTGGAATGGACCTTCTTCATGTGCTTATCGACAAGGCTAGGTCTTCTCTCAATGTGAAATCGAACGACTTGGGATCCATCAAGACCGATTGATTTCTACATATCTTTGGCGCACTTCGTCGCCTATTCAAAAACGAGTCGCTTCTCCTGTTGTGTTGTTACGATTTTACTGTACGTCTCTGATGGGGAAACCTGTTTTGCAAAGGTTTTCTCCCGAGGAGCAACTCGTTCTTGCGGGCCGAGTGGTAGAGGCACTTGAAGCATGCGAGGATGAAAGTCGTCTCCGCCCTCAAATTTGCAGTCATGAACAGCTTTCATTTCTTCGGCGACAGGTTGTTGATGGAGCACCGAAATTTGTTGGAGGCAAGTCGTCCGCACAGTTCTACGATCAATTCACCTGAATAATTGACTAGGCTCTCCACGACACAAAACTCGAGTCTTCAACTATGTGGGACACTACTGCGTTCTCTCCTCCTAGCTTGCAAACATGTAAGTTGGGTCCTCTAGGTGATTTTCAAAATAACTCGTTTCCAGCGAAAAGAACGTGAAGACTGGGTGGTTCCGTTTAACTTGGCTACATCCATAAGCAGATTCCAAACGCAAGCGGAACAGTTGGGGCCAGGAAACAACAGCGATGAAATTCGAGTACTCATCAGGGTTCGCAGTGGGCCGCTTTCCGCTTTCTCCATTGACGCCCATTGTTTCTTTCTGTGTTTGAGCAGTCACTAACCGAAACTTCAATGTCGCAAGCAAGTTCGAGTACAACTGTCGACGGGGATGGTCTTTATGAGCGCCCTGCTCACCTCCCGGCTCGACCTCAAATTGGACGTCCGCTGTTGAAAAGACCAGATATGTCAAGACCTTCCAATACAAGCACGAGTGGCGCGGTATCGAACTCTCGGTCAGCAATACAAACCCGCGACTCTGGTTCTGTCGCGTTGCCCAAACGATCATTAAGCTCTGGAGAAGCAGTACCACACATCAAGCGAGCAAAGACGGAATTTACTGAGGAACGACAACTGACACCTTCGTTACTGAGCCGTATGACGATGCCCATCCCCGGTGATGCGGAGAAGGCCTCGCGAAAGCGTGGAGGAGCAGGAAAATCACGCACGGATGATTCGTCCGAGCCGGACAAGCATCCTATGAGCGGTTATAGCATTAAAGGCGCTGCAGCACATGCCGAGCGGGGCGAGGAGTCGAGAGATCCCACACCAAAAACTTCGTCCTTGCTCGATAGGATGAACAGATCTGAGGGCGCGGATGGTGGTGGTAAATGGAAGAGACATCGAGGGAAGGCATGAATCAATCAATGTTCTTGGGACGATGATATTTATGTATGATCATCGCTGGCTCTTAATCTTGATTAGCGTGAATAGTTCGCTGCTGGGTTTCATAAATTAAACGCGACCGTCGATGAGTCTCAGTACTACAGACACCCTATTTTTTAGAACACCATGTATGAACGCAGGCATGGCATGGATTTGACGAACGAAGATAGTTCACTTGTTTTACCATTTGACATGTGCGCTATGCCAGATACATTTTAGGACTCGTACATTGGCGCTTGCGAACGGTATGTGAACGGATTATTATTGTGCAATGTCTTCACGGCCGTCGCAACGCTCCCGCAGCACGTCTGCAGTTTAGTCTCCCAGGATTGTCAACTAGATTTTTGTGGGGACAGAGACGATCCCGGCCGCGACATTGTCATCGGCAGACCACATTGAGCCCATCACACTGTGGGGCCCCAAAAATTGCATCGCCGCAGCGAGATGAAATACTTCATCAGGACTCGACTTGACGCCCACAGTGGTACGACAAGCCGACAAGAACGTAAACTCTGGTATTTGCAACCGTATGATGTGTCCAATCATCAATTGTCCGTCTTGCAAAACGAAGGAAGACTCAAATGGTTGTTTTCAGTGTGGCATTTTATGACAGACAAGATAGAGCAAATACATCGAAGGCTCCCTGGACGGTTGGTACGTTGTCCGAAAGCAATGCAAAGGACAGGAAGGGTGCGACACGCTGAGCGACGGTATCAAACTCGGCCGCGACAGAATAATTACTTGACTGATGGCAATGAAACTCGGAGTGGACGCATCTGAAGACACTTGCTGTCTGCCACAAATGAGCACCATCGAGATTGGGGTGCAGGATGAGATGTGATAGGAGAGAAAATGGCCTTTCGCTTCGAGGGGTCCCGCTGCATGTATGTAGAAGGAGCACCGTGAACTCTGCGGACAACACCAAATGCGTAAGCCACTGCCTTGACATTAAAATTATGGATCTAATGATAAATTTCCAGAGCCTGTGTAAAATGCCGGGGATCTTGTTTAATGCCATTTGATGATCAGATGAGCTGGCACGACCTGTGGGGGACTGAAATTTGCAGAACCATTCGGAGGCTTCATCCATGAATATCAAGCGCGACGTGAACAGGATCACGAGTACAAAAAATGACCAAAATGTCGCAGCTGGACCGAATGGCGTTGACAATGATGACTGGATCATCTTCGCCCGCTTTCCGGAGGTCAGAGAACAGGCATCAGAAATCGGGCAACATAAGGATACAGGAGATAGCATCATCCCATTACATCGTAGTCAAGAAACGCGTCCAATGCATCTGCGATTATGCGGAGCCGAAAGTAAAATTGCTTCAAGTCATCTGGAAAGGCTTCGCCTGCGTTGCCTGATGCAGAATAGCCATCCAGTGGTGTGTGGAAGCATGCCAACTGAATCCAGAATACCGCACGTCCTTGCTCCATCAATTCCACGACAACCGTGAAAGCACCATGACGGACTCCATGGCATGAGAAAGCGTCCATCATGATAGCTAGTGATGGAGTGGCTGCCCTGATACTTCGGAGAGTAGTAAATAAGGCTAGAGGCCAATTCGAAGTCTGATGGTAGCCCAGGGCCTGCCTGCTTCAAGCCTGGTTTGAAGGCCTGTTGGCAAGACCAAGAGACCAAGGGGACGAAACGCCAATGCAGCCTCATTGAAATCGATAGCGGGCTCATTCAGGTCGGGCAGGAAGCGCCTTGCTGCTCGGATCCGCCTCAAACTTGGCGTCTGGCAAGGCCGGTTGAGAAATATGGACCTGAGGGGGTGGTCAGATGGACGGAGCATCCTGATGGAGATCGATGGCTTCATCTAGTCATGACTCAGGGCCTTCCATCTTCTGGTGTTAGTTGTTTGTCTGATTACGCAATTTTCATAGTTGCTCTATTGCGTGATGATGCTGTAATATAGGGGTCATAGCGTTAAATGACGACATCGGAAAACACCGCGACTAATTCGTGTCACGGACCGGAGCACAGAGCGTCCTCTTCTTTTTTTATCGAGCTATCACGACCACGACGATGCTCAAAGATAGCAATCTTATTGTCTGATGGTGGTCTCGTGAGTTACAGTACAAGCTTATTTGTACATAGACGCTCATCTAGTGCAGGGCACTACTCTAGAAGATCACTTCCATCTCCCGATCTCCCATACCCCATTGTGGTCAGCGCGTATCATCCTTGATGCACCAGACACCCTGCAACAAGCTCATCTCGCCTTCCTCGAGGCTGGATCGAGGGTCCTTCTCACAGCGACGTAAGTGTCTCTGTTGTTCTGTATCGCAAGTTGTAAAGTCATCCATAGCTACCAGGCTGCATACGAATCATTCGAGCGTGCAGGGTACACTCAAGAAGTCGCTATTGAGTCCATGCGCTAATGCTGTTCACATAGCGGATCAAGCTAGACATCAGTTCTGCAAGGAACACCTTGATATCAGTACCGGAAGATATCCGTATCGCCCTCTCCCTCGGTCCCTTTGGCGCTGTACTTGCCCCTATGCAAGATTTTGGTGGGATTTACCCTCTTCCATACGGACCACGAGCGTACAGCGACTCAGAGGAAAACTACGACATTCCTTCGGCGATGATATTGAGGGTAAGAACAACTCCATCAAGGCGTTGACACGCTTTCATGAGGATCGACTTCGGGTATTCACGTCTGATGATGAGACGTGGAACAAGATCGATTTTATCGCATTTGAGACAGCGCCACTGGTGAGAGAGGTGGAGGCGATCAGGCGAGCAATGAACAACATGAAGGAGATCACCAGACCCAAACCGTGGTGGATCACTGCGACGTTTCCCAATGGAAAGTACCCAGAGACTCGGCAACCATGGAGGGGATCACTATACCGCTAACGAAGTGGCAGACGCTATGATACGCGGCGATGATAACATGCCAGTACCAAATGGCATTGGAATCAACTGCACGGCGCTCAAGTATATTCCGGAGTTACTCCGAGACTTTGAGCGCTGTGATGGACGGGGATAAGAAATTGTTCCTAGTTTTGCACCCGAATGGAGGGGGCGGCTTTGATCAGTCCTACTCTGGCATTTCGAGAGCCAGAGGAGAGTGATCGATGGCCAGAGGATCTGGCCAGCCTCGTCAAAGAGGCCAAAGGGAGAGGTTGGAACTGAGATCATTTTTCGGCGGTTGCTGCAAAACTGGACCTGATGATATCAAGGCTTTGGGGGTGGCGTTCAGTGAGGAGTAGGCAACGGAGTCACCTCCGCTGGTCGATCTGTGGCAATTCAACATACCTTTGCCGATCCTGGCAAGTAGAATGATGGAGGGTCCGTGGTGGCGATTCAGAGGAGGACAGATTAGGCATCTCTATGTACCTACTATATCAGCCAACAAAAGAGATCCAAAAGGGCAACAACGAGGCAGTGTTTCCTGTGACATGTTTCGATCCATACTAAAGGCTTGATCTGGTACCATCATCGCTGTCAATCTTGTTCTTGCCAATCGAAAAAAGTATCTTGCAACGTTTCGCGGTCCGGAGCCAGTAGGAAGGATGCAGGCTTCAGGTCAAAATCGTCCAGGAGATGATGAACTTGGCCAGCTCTTAGAAGGACGAAGTTCCGGGAAGCGATAGGCATAAAATTGAAATTGATAAAGGTAAACCACGCACAAAGGAGATAAGGGTGTTCAGAGATGAAGGCACAAGAGGTGAGATGATGTTGTTGAAGGGAAAGTCTGGGACATTCAAAAGCAGCCACGTAGGCCAAGTAGGATGGCCACCACTTGATTTCCCAGCCAGGCGCATCATCGTTGTCAAATGGGTTTGAATCGATAGGGAATTGATACCATCGATATCATCTCCCGTATCGAACTACATGATGATCTTTGCAAAGGACGCGCGCATCTCCGGATTATCAGATATAGGCCATCTGTCACTGAAAGTTCGTCACGCAGGCGCGAGCCCACCGACCTTCCAATAGGCAACGCTTTGAAAGTCGGACGTCGGATCGTGGATATTGAATTTGGGAATGAGACCCGTACCAAGTGGTTTCACGTTAACACCAAGAGTTGAGTTACATTGGCTAGAGGGCGTTGTTACATAAGCATGACTAGTGTGTTTCAGTAAGGTACTACCTCTGGCAGTTGCGCCTCCTCGTGGACAGGAAACGTTGCTCTCTGCGTTATTTTCGGTGGCCTGGCGGCTCCAATTTATAACACGCCATCATTTCTCCACGGCCTTTTTAGATTGGTCAAGATCGATTTACTTGATAATATCGCCTTGCCCTTAGAATCTCACCAGTTGGTCCTTGTGTTATAGAGAGCCGCTTCTGCCAACGCCACATTCAAGAATTCCCATATCATCTGTACATATACAAACAGCACATCTTGCATCTGTCCACTAGGAGTCATGACTGAATACGATTATTCACCCGCAGCATGGGAGCATTATGTTGCTCAACAAGCTCGGGTTTCAAACTGGGTATCCCAGACGACTGCTCAAGCGCATTCATACTCCAATCCATTCACCATGTCGCCCACAATGCGCGACCGCTCGTTCTATGATGAGCCAGGTGGACGATGGCAGCGCCCTGCGCCCAGCCGTTCGAAAACCTACAGCGTACCACCTGTGAGACAAGAAGATCCATATACTAGACACACATCTTCTCGTTCACGTTCAGGTTCTCACTCGCAGCCTCTCGAAATGTGGTCGTACCCCCATTCCAGTCGTACTACCCTACAAACTACAACGCATTCACGTAGCTCAGCACGCAAGCCACCATCACGCTCGCATACCGTACAAGTCATTTATCCGCCACCTGCAGCCCCTACACATCAGCATCAACGCACTCAGCCTTATCCCTATCCGCAGAAGCAATCGCAGCCCGTGCGACAGCAAACATCTCCAGCATATTATTATCCAGAGCAGTCCCACGGATCTCACCAACGGACGATGTACCACCCACCTCCGCGTCCAGGGCAGTCGTACCACACCCCTACTAACGGGCGTATGGAGTATCAATATCAGTATGGGGTGCGTTTTACCAGTCGACCTGGATTGTTCTATCGATGCTGATGCCTTTCTTTTGTTTTGTGCTCCATTTTGCAATGTGCAAAAATAGCCACCAGCTCAGAAGAAGCCGCAACCACTGTTCAAGCGTTTGCTTGGGTTTATGTCACCTGGTTCAAACGGTGGGAGGGGCGGACCGGCGAAGCACCGAAGCTCGGGGAGACGCTCTTCCTATTGAAGGCCGAGCAGATGCCCGGCGGAGCTCTGTCGCTGGGCTCTTGACTGAGACCGATATACATCTAATATTTTATTAGATCTGGGCGCTGGCGCCTAGCTACTTGACGCTCCTTGATAATCATATTTCGCAAAAACGGCTTCACATTCATTGTACATTCTAAACATCACATTCATTCTGTACATTTACGCATTGTAATGATTTGACGCACTTGATGTCCTTACTGTATACGTAGACAATTGCGATAGGGCATGATCACCTTTGATGCAAGGTCGCTAATCTGTCTTGTATGTCAAGATGCGTGCTTTCATTCTAGTTACATTGATTACCTCCAGTGACTAGTAGTCTTGTAGTCATATCAAGGAGTAGCATACGACTAGTTCAATATTAATTGTGTGTCGTACAGTAGCGACGGTCGGCACGACGGCAACTGGTAATCATCGCGGAGCTCAAAAATGTTGCAAAGGCGATGGACCATCGCTCGCGGCTCAGTCTGCTACTACATAGGTAAATCAAATATCAGAGTGATTACTCAGAGTACCATGACTCTAAGGCTTACAACGTCGCCAAAGGATGCATCCCATACGTGATATTGCCAGTGCTCCAGAATCGATCCCACCGATCATGCTCATGGGTTGCCAGATCTAGCAGTCTCAGACTCAGTTGCTTCAACTTGACCCTGAACCACCATGCACAAGTATGTTTTTTATCCATGCTGCACACCCTCATTGTGACGATCAGTACAGCAATCCGCCCAACGACACATCGCGTCCTCCTCGTGGCACGTTCTGGGAGTGGCCCCATTTCCCAGGTACAGCGCATGATCCTGACAGTGGCATTCCCGAAGAACTGTACAACGAGCTTGTAAGATACGCAAAATATGCATCTGGCGCGTATCAAGTCATGTGTCCGCGTCCAATGGGAAACACACTGGTTACCCAGGTGCGCATATAGTCCATAATTATGTAGTACTAGGTCGTGTACTCACATTAAATTGAATGACGTGCAGTTTACAGACATCATCACGGCTACCCAAGGTTTCATCGCTCGCGATGACACAAGGAAAGAATTTGTGGTTTCATTCAGGGGCAGCCGTGAGATTGCGAGCGCGATTATTGGTAAATTTCGAGGCGCTGGAATTTCTGAGATGGCAGCTTTTTGACATCCGACGGCAAGTAGATACGTCCCTCGTGCTTTCCCCGCTGCGTGGACCAGGCCTGCCGAGAGATACAGATGCACACGTGCATACAGGGTTTCTTTATGCCTTTAGGAGCGTTGGAGGTCGCGTGCTTGATGTCTTACGCGAGCAGTTTGAAAAGTGCCCGCTGTATGATGTAGCTGTGTCCGGCAAGCCAAGCTGTTTTTTTTTTTCAATATACGCGAACTTATTGTGTCCGCAGGTCATTCGCTTGGAGTGCGTCGGCCCGTGCTTCTTTGTGGATATGACTTATGTTATCGTCCTCGAACAGGGTGCTATTGCGTGCATTGCAGCATTATCTATCAGGACCACTTTCCCTGATGCGGCGCTGCGATTATTCACATTTGGTGACAGATCCCGTATCCCTGTCGGCGCGTGATGTTACTGAAAATGACAATGAAATCAGGCCAGCCAAGAACAGGGGATCATTCATTCGCCGAGCTCGTGGAAACTGTGATTGGAATAGATAATATCTTTCGAGGTACGCTTCTTCTTGTGTGTCCTCGGAGAGCATGTCTCGCTTAGTCGGGTATCGCGTGCTACTACAGGCGTGCATTCGTTCGGTATGTTCCGTGATGTACGTTTTGTTTCCAAATCAACGCCACAATTCTAGATGGCGTGCCGACAATGATACCTACGAGGCTAGGCTATAGGCATCAGTGAAGTCTAATTTGCTATATTATTATCACGAGCTCACATGGTTATCAGCGCTACGGAGTATTGGCAGTTCGCCGAACCATGTTCGAGGTATTCTGCCTTTGATACGATTTCCACTGATGTAGCGCTTAGCGGCCCCACGCCACGTACGTAGATGTGTGGGCGGTGAAGACCCAGAAGGGAGTGCATCTATCCGTATGTTTACTCCGTTGTGTCCGTGCCTTCTTGCGTTTGACGTGGCTTCTACGCAGCGTCGACTGGTATAAATCTCCCGCACATGGTTTATTTCGAACAGCGTGAGTGTCTTCCTCTCTTTGGTTTAAGGTGCTGATAGACATGGGGAAGCGATTGCGTCGGATCCCACCGTTTGTATCTGACATTTGTGGCTTCGGTTTGATCTAGACATTGTTGATAGCCGATGCACCTACCTCTTTAGCCCCTTGTTTTCGCATATATGTGTGTATTTCTTTCCTCAGCCATACTCCTGGTAGCATCCATCATGAAGGCGTCCATGGACTTATCGCGCTTCTGGAAGTCACACGGATGGTCCTGGTACTAGTTGAGTTCCCATTGTGTACTATTGTACTGCATCACTGTGACTCTTTGCAAACGCTCATGTGAAGATATCCCGCCCATTTCCGCAAGCGAAATGACATCGACTGCTGAAGACTATGAAATCCTAAACCGGATTAGGCGCACGGTGGTATCATGTTCGTATGTCCGGGTACGGCTACTAAGGGATTCTTGCCAGACTTGGCAAGGCAGCTCCCGGAGTGGACTTAGGGCTTTTGGGGGTGCTTTCAGTGCGTATTATGAACCTCGTTTAGGACGACTCTGCAGGTATTGAGGTTGGGTATCGCCGAGAGGTTAATTTACAGGTGGGGTTGTACACGCCACGCAGATCCTCCAGGTGATTTTCTTGTACAACTGTGACAGAGCCGCAGATCAGTGATTTGCTTGTTATGTGTTGGTCAACGCAGCTACCAGCGAAACGATCGATTCCATATTATAGTTCTGGCTATGAGAGACCAGCTACTAGGTGGCATGTATCCACTGCCAACCAACTATGTAACATACGTAGCAATACAGTTCCAGCGCCAAGCTCAGCAAGACAAGTTGCAGTAGTGGACGACGGTCCGACATAGTCCGACGGGAGCATTAGCGCACGTGTTGTTGAACGCTGCCGTTACTAATTACATCTTTTCAGGTCGTGCAGCGGCGGCACATTCTGCAGTCACTCTCCCTGCCGTGAGCGCTGAGCTCTGCTCTCCGTTGCCATTGATTATCCTTGCTACATCACAACGTATATTCACGCCTTATTACTTCCTATATTCCCTGCCAACGAGTTACTAACATGTCCGACTCGAAAGTACTGCACTTCATTATCCGTCGCATTGCAGACTGGTCGCTCTGGTCGTTCTTCACAGAAGTACGTGTCATTGGAGGCGAGTACGTTCCGCAAGATGGACCGATTATTGTGTAAGTTTCGTATCTTGCGTCACTTGCCTATCAACCGGGACACTTGGGCCCGTGTTTGGTTTTGCACGGGACTTATCTCTGAGAGCGCTTACAAGTTGGATGGGCGTAAAGGAGTCTACTGTCGTGATTACTGGTCCCCACATATGTTGCATTTACATCTGCCATGTCTGAGGGCAGTTTTCTAGTAGAACCCATACTGACCCGCTTTTGCAGCACCTGCCACCCACCATAACATGATGATCGATCCCGCTATCCTTTGTTAGCTCTATTGTTCTTCTCGTAGATTCGACGCGGGCTTATCAGTGTCCTTCGTAGCATCCAGCTTCCCACATCGCCGTGTTCTACACTATTGGAGTAAAGGTAAGCCAAACCTTGTCGACTGAGTAATTCTTAATCCCGTTAATGTGTTGCGCCTCGCTTTAAGCGTCACTTTTTGCGAACCCTGTTCTCTCTTGGGTTCTTCACTCGTCTGGCAATATCCCTGTAGACCGAAAGTCGAAGAACCGTCATGATCTGTTCCGGGGAACCATCGAGGCTCTTGCACGGGGCGATGCAGTTGCGCTTTTCCCAGAGGGCACGTCTTACACAGAGCCGAGGATCATGCAAGGTAAAAGATGGCGCTGCCTGGGCTGCGCTAGAATACACGAAATGGGCGGCGGAGAACGGAGTGCAAGGGCCTGGAGTCCGGATCATCCCTGCCGCTATCGTGTACACGAATAAGTCCAAGTACAGAAGCAGTGTACGTCCCCCAATCCCTTGAAAAGCACTTCACTAAAATCAGCACAGGTCATTATGAAGTAAGATCTAGTCAGCATGGAGATATACTTGTGCTGATGGTATTAGGTTTGGTGAACCGGTTTCGATGGACGATTACAAGGAACAATTCTTTTCGGATTTAGAAGGCGCACCACGCGCAGCGGCAAAGCGCCTCACACGTGCAATCGAGAGGGAGCTGGTGGAGGCAACCATCAATGCTCCTGACTGGTATTTCAATAATAGTTCATTGCGGTGTGTGCGGACACTGATTATGTGCTAATTAGGGATACCCTTTACAGTGCTCGAATGGCAAGGGACCTTCTCTGGGAAGACGAGCGCTCGATCGACCTCGAAGAATTTGTCACAATTTCACAGACGTACGATTTCATGCTCTGTTTATCCACTTCGTATCGGCAGCTCACGTATTGTCATAGTCTAGTTGATCTTTTTTCTACAACAGATGCTGCTGCGAACTTCTCGACTGTTCGGCGTCATCTTTTGGGTTATTATTCACTTCTTCAATCAACTAATCTTACGAACTCCGTCTTGTCCTCACTTCCACTTCCGCCAACGTTATCTCCATCTCATCCAACCCCCCTTCCGTCACGCTTGTTGACACTCTCTGTCCTTATTCGTGACACGCTTGCTGCCCTCATTCGCCTTCCCTTCTTCCTCATTCCGCTTTTACTTCACACACCGGTATATGTCATGGGCCGAATCGGTGCTCGTTTGGTCGAGCACGAAGAGGAGACTCAGGCACAGAACAAGGCTGTTTTTGGCTTGTTATCGTGCATGATGATTTACCCTGCTACATTCTGGGCACTTTGGGCGATGCTCTGGTACACAGGCACTGGTGCTCTTGTTGCAGCATTCACAGTCTGGGCTTTTGCATATTATCATAACAGCTTGATCAATGGCACGTATATTTAGAACTCTGGGCATGTGAGCTATACTAACTGAGCGGTGGGAACTTTCTACAGATATCTACATGAAGTGAGTTCCAAGCGTTGTGATTTCATATTCTTCTTAACTTACCTATAAATATCAAGTCTCAAGCGTGTGATTGCAGCATGGCGCGTTCTCGTTGGAGTCTGGGCACCTCGACGATGGGAGCTTTCTCTGTCTGCATTGTCTCAATATACGACCCCGCTCGTGCCTCCTGAGAGCCCATGGATCGACAAGAATCGTGCAAACTCCTCCACTCCGGGCGGGACGCTGCGCTCCTTACCGACACAGATTACTGATGAGCCGCCTGTCAAGATCGCCCGCCGTCGGAGGCCATCGTCGAGAATAATTATGAAGCATTTATTGCGCGCACGTGGAGAGGCTGTGAAGGCTCTTGCTGAGTTCCTGACGACCTTGGAGGCAAGCGGAGATGGGAAGAATGTGATCGCGAGTATCCACTTGGCAAAGAGGTTCGGCTGGGTTGAAGAAAATACACCCGCATCTTCGACAGACGATGGGAGAGATGGCGATGCATCACCTGATGCCAAGGGATACAGGCGAGCACGCGAAGTGATCGCATTCCTTCGTGCTCGCGGTGCGAAGATCGCGACGCTGGATAGGAAGATCGAGGGTGATTGGGCACTCAGTAGTGATGAAGAAGGAACGGCAGGTGAAAGTGAGAAAGATGAGGAAGATTTGGTATGGGTGCCGAGTAGCACGGGTGTCAAGCAGGAGGACGACTAGCGTACACATGTTAAGATGATCGCGGACTGTGTGTATCTACGGTCATCACACTTATTCAAGGTTGCATTCTTGTCAGAAGTTGTCACCCTCACAACTGGACTGCGTCTTGATGTTCCTAGAAGATAGAGATAAAAGTGACTGCACCACCCCCGTTTCTACCCGAAGAGGTGTTCTCAGCCCTGAAGATCTTCTCTGTGTGGTCATTTTTTTTTTTGGGAATATTCCGGTGCTCGGACGGCAATTAACGATATCCCTCAGGGTCACCAGGAGAACGTAGAGCCGCTACTTATCTGCCTGTTCCTTGTTCTTTCTGCCCTTTGTACCGTGTGGACATTGAGTCCGAGTAATGAAAACAAAAATGATGAGGAATAACGGGCCCTGGGGCATCTGTAGTGGGGTAGGAAGTCCCAATAAATTAACAGCCAGATGGTCTTCCGTTCAATGGACATTTAGAATATGATTGGACATGTCAATAATTCGATTGTTGTGCTTCAAGATCCGACCAACAATTAATGGGACGATGAAAAAGCACTGTTCGATGAAATGGAAACACCGCCCAGCACGTCGACCTGCGAGGTGCTATCACCATCTATGAAAGATCCGAATAATAGCCTTGGAGCTGTTCCACATGCGTTCAGAAACCAGCGATTATATGTGGGAATGAAGGCTACATCGAGCGCTGGTTGATTTCATGGAAATGCCAGATGCATTGCGCCGCGCGCGCAGTTCATGCCCCCACGATCATATAATGCAGTGAAAAAGGAAAAGGACAGAATGATATTCGAGCCATGACATCTGATAAGATGTTTGGTTACGACATGGTGAAGACACCTATCCTGTCAAGCGCTGAGACTAGGCAGAAAGGGACTGTGGTACGCACGTGTGATCGGTGCATCATAAAGACGGTGCTGGGAGGACCTGGACTGGTGGCACATCTTCTCAGATCTTCTGAATGCAAACAACTGGAGACTAGAAGGATATTGAAAGACGATCGATGTAGCCCAAGGCAATCGCGCAGTCAGATTACCTATCATGAAATTAAATGGCACCGTAGATAGACCAAACCAAATATGATGGCAGGCAAGGAGAGACATGCGTTTTCGGCAGTACAACAGCGCCCAGAAGGAGAAAGATGTGTGCTTGACTGGGTGCTGATGTCCTGGCGGTGTGGTGCAGGCAATATGATTCAAGCCATATTGGAAGCATACAGAGGTGTTGGTTGAGTCCTCCAGGCATCGATCGAGGATGCTGCTCCAATAATGGCAAAGGTATGGACAAGGCAGCCATGTATGGCATGCAATATTTTCATATGACAACGTCGCTCGTTATCTATCTTGTAATACGCCGAGCCCGTCCTTTCGCCCGGGGTCTAGGAACATGCTGTCTGCATGTATCCTAGCATGATCGAAATGAGGCCTAAAATTGATTAGATCGTAGTATGACGGCGGTGGCAGACACTCAACAGTGTTCATTTTGTTACAGAGCTCCCGTCAGCTTGAGGAGAGTGGCAGATGGCACGAATTTAAATATATATACGCCTCACCGTTTCTCCTTCATGAAACAAAAAAAACTGTAAAAACACGTGTTTTCGAACGCACCTATACTTCAATATTAATGATTCAGGTGGTTAGCAACGTGAAAGTAAATTGTCGGGCACATGTTACATATACTGCTTTGCGTTCAAAACTCCAGTTTAAGCTTGGGCCAAAAATGGCCTAAAATGGAAGTCGTGGTATGGGCCACGTTTGTGCAGTCGCGAGCGTCTGTCTGCCACCGTCAGCTCGTTCATTCCTTCACTTGAAACAGTTGCCATATTCTAACTTTTTCGTTCCCTTACGTGCGCGTTACAGGATGCATAGCATTTACGCTCGAGTCAATGGCATATCTGCTCTTTGGTCAACGTGTGTTATGGTTTTACTTGGGGCAGTAGCTCTTTCCTCCTTCCTCTTCAATGCGGACCCCAAGGGCAGCCTGGATATCGTATCTTTGAAGGTGTAAGTCTCGCGTCAAGCTCGCCTTCGTTGTGCATCTCACGTCTCACCTTGACATTCCTTAGGTTCCACTCCAAAACGAGACGCTATCCATTCAGAAACGAAGAAATTGGTTTTGTTAAATTTAATCTTTCGGCCGGTGAGTATCTTTCATCGCGATGACAGCGGATGAGCCTCACCGGGGATCCACCACTTTCCGTCGCGCAATCGCGGTTTCTTATACGTGATCTGATTTTGCGATCGCTACGTGCCGCTCCAGACTTTACGCCACTCTTTAACTGGAACACGAAGCAGTTATTCGTGTACCTTGAAGCAGAATACACGGGCGCACAAGGGGTGAGCGATTTGCCATTATAAATTCGTGCAAACATGAAATATTCTCACTTTTGAAGGTCAACAACACGGTTGTTATTTGGGATCGCATTGTGCGGAGAAAAGAGGACGCTACGATCGACATTGTACAGAAGGACAAGTACAAACTTCGCGACCTGTCTGGTTCTTTCAGGTGGGTCAGAGTCCGATAAAGGATTGTATCTCCTTGCTGACGAGTGGACAGCAACGTACATGCCGCTCAATATTCTCTCAAATATAATGTCATGCCGTATGTTGGCGTACTCACATATGGAGAGGCTGCGCGAACAGTGGAGGCGATAGATTTTCCTGATGCGCGAGACTCGGTGTCATGAGTGTCATTGCTACTCCACATCTTATATAACAAGATGTACATCATTAGAGAGCATAATCAGAGGTCTGAGCGTAACCATACTACTTGACAAAGAAGTTGAAAAGTAACTGTTACCGATGGGGAAGGTACCCTCGTTGTTGTATGGTTTCGGTGACAATAGTGCTAAGCGGACCGCAGGTAAACGCATGTCATAAGCTTGGCCAATGTCTCTCACTGCTTGAGTATTCGCAGACTCAAAAAAACCAGGTTCTCTGCTCAAAGATCAGTGAGCAAAAAGACTGGCGAGCTGCTTCTCGAGCATTGATTGTATACTGGGAGGGATGGGAAAACAATCCGAAGGTGCCAAGATAGAGTACAAGATCGGATCTCTCGCGATCTGCTCCCTCTCTCGTGAAGCGCCAGTGAAACCCAATTCTAGTTTTACGGATATTTGGTATCCTCACGTCAGTCACTTGCCATCGTGAAATTTGGGAAGGGTTGGTGTTTTTTTCGTCGTCGTCGTCGCAGGTAAAATCAAATTCTTGAGGATTGCTCAGACAATAGTTGATCTCTGCTTGATTAGGATGATGATCATACATGAAACGACAGCTGGTAGCTGTTGTCTTTTCATTGATGATAATGAATTGAAGATATCAGAAGATTCTTGGTTTATAGGTGAAGTTGCTTACGAGAAAGGATTACGGAAGACTGATGAAGACTTGCTGCTGTAATGGTTGACAGCTCTCGTCGTCTGACTAGGAGCCTGCCAGAGGCGTGGGTTCCTAAACTCAGCCTAGCTTATGGCCTTGCAAATGAAGCCGAGTTCTTGTTACCAAATATGCAATGTACCTTTTTCAGAGTGAGTCTTAATATATAAAAGACACTCACTGCCTTCATTCTGCTGATTTATCCCCTGCCGTCAACACAACTCAATTCTCTCTCCTCATAATGCATTCTCAAGACTCTTCTTATTGGCTTTATCCACAACCAAATGCTTCCTCAAGCTCACACAACCCTATGCCCTGCGACCCCCTCGCTCCATCGTCATCTAGGCCATACCATCCTCACCCAGAAGGCTTTGATATTAGTGTATGTATTCTTGTCCAATATCCGATCATATTTGACCCATGTTTGATAGGTCAAAGTGAAACGTGCGTTTACGTTCGAAGAACTTCAATCAGGTGCATACTTCAATTCTTTGGACGAATCAGATCTCCAATTCTTTGAAATGTACGGTCAACCTGTTCTCATCCCGTGCCCTGAAGATTCGGATCAAGGCGGTTGGAGCTTGCAAGGCCATCTTGCCGGCGATGCCTCCGCTCCCGCTCAATATGCTCCTCCATCTTCGTTTCAAATCTCCAAATCATACACCCTTGTCGACTCTCTGGGACAGTTCACTTCACAGGCGTCTAGCGGTACACGTGTTTCTGCTATAGCTCCTGCTGCAGGGCACAGTAGTGTGAGGCCCATGAAACAGCATGTGAGTCTGTTTTGTCAAGTCACTTGCGCCCTATGTTTGACCGCGCGATCGTCACTTAAAAAGCCCTTTGGGGGCCTTGTGTATCCGTCAGATCCCCCACCTTCGAGTCCCGCCCTGCGTCATTCTCGACAACCGTACGAAGAGGCAGTGAGGGCACTGAGCCCTATGGTTCCTGAGAGTGAAGACATCAAACCAAACATTTCGACATTGGACGATGAGCCACCTATGGATCATCTACCATATCCACCGCCCGTTCATTCCGTCTCTCCTCATCGATTCCAAGCATATTCGCCTCAAGATACAATGTCACATTCACCCTCTCCATACTCCCCTCATATCGTGGCCTACTTCGCATCGTGATGAATCGGAAACACCGATGACAGTGCCCAGTCAGTCATATATGTTCGTCGAGGTGGAATCATCCACACCAGCATTCATTCACACCAACCAACAATCAATTCCACTCGCCAAGTGAAACAGCGTCACACCCGCATGGCGGAAGGACGGGATCCCCTTATCAACGTTCACCGTCCCCGAGGGGGGCATTACGGATATCGCCGCCACCACACCCCAAACGATCGATGGATAAGAAACCGGCGCTTGCATGCCTATTTTGCCGAGGCCGGAAAATTGCATGTGGACCACCCGTCCCGGGTAGCAAAGACAGGACATGCAAGTGAGTGTCACAGTTTGTGCCCTCTACCCATTCAGGAATGAATGGAATTGCCTTCTTCACGCCTTATCGGCGTGGTAACGATTTACCAGTTTCGTGCGATAATTAATACGACTTTCTTTGTTTCGCTGATATCCGCGCCACCATCAATTGTTTCGACACTTGGCTGACTTTCGTGTCTTTGTTTCCCAGTCAGTGCGCTCGTAGGCATTTGAAATGCGAGTATCCACTAGAGTCGCGTCGGGGAATGAGGAAGCGCCGGTCGCTGATTCCCCGAGGAAGCGGCTCTCCGCCACCCGAAATCAATACAGGGAGTCCAAAAGTGATTAGACCGGGTCGAAAACGATCTGTGGACAAACGGTCATAGTCCCCGCTGCCTTCCCTCGCATTGCTCATCGCCTGTGTGTGAATTCGCTTATTGTATGCTCGCCAGCATCTGCATATTTCGCATGTTGTCGTCATTATGCTTTCGTCGCTTTCGTTCAACTTATACCTCATGTATTCGTCACATAGCTTGCTATTCGAATAGGTGTCGACGGCTGCATCTCTCAGCTAGCCGAATTGATTTTTCTTGACCCCTGTGTAAAACAACTGAAGCACTTTAAACCCGAAAATACATAAGATCCGATGAAAAGACGGGTATGTATCACCACCTCGAGTACCGGAGGCCGGTAGTCTCAAATATTATTTATTTCATTACTAACACCATATGGGTGACGACGTCTCCACTGGAACGTCCATATAGAAAAAAGTTAGTGAGAGTTGGACCCAGACCCAACCACGTACGCGAGGGGGGTAGCACCTCGCCAAGATTTTATTTTATTTTCACGGTTCAGACCGCATCAGTACAAACATTTCCAGAGGGTTGGCCAGTCCACTTCCCCTAAAAATACAATGTGGCTGTGCTACCTTCTCTAATTCGTAACGTCGCCGGCATGACAATCGACACTAATATTGATTTGTAAAGCTTGTATGTACCGAACATCCCGACTTTTAAGCTGCAATTAATACTAGAGCACCACTTGGAAGCGAAATTACATGTCAAGTTCGGGCCGTGTAACCACTTTCCTTGGTGAGGTACTACGTCGGGGGTGGTTCCAGTTCAAGTCAGCGTATTCAATTTGCAGACTAAGTTCAAGCTCTGTGCAGGCTGCTTCATCTTGTCGGTGCATGTCATTACGAGCACTTACTTTTTTTTTAATCCGAGACTACTATGAAAGCTTCTCTCGGGTGCAACTCTGCACGTACTCGGATCCTAGCCATCGCCAGCCATGGTGTCACCCAGCTGTAGTATAAGTACGCGACATGTAAGAGCGAAGGTCATTTTCATTGTGTACGAAAACCCACCTTTTCAGCGTCGTTCGCCATGTTGCTGCATCTGGCGGCTTCTCTTGCACTTCTGTCTTCTACTCATGTGGCCCGGGCCAAGGTTGCTGGTGCCTGGTATGCTGGCTGGCATGCTACCAACGGATACCCCATCTCCGAGATTAGTTGGGACAAGTACAACACGATGTACTATTCTTTTGCGTAGGTCGAAGCCTCTACCATGGTAGATCTACTAATGACGATGACGATTTGCAGAACAACCACGTCAGATGTGAATAGCATATCATTAGAAGGGTCAGATGGGTCCATGCTTCCTGCCTTTGTGTCAGCAGCACACGCACACGTAAGAATGATCACTTGTGTGCATGTTTGATTGCTGAGCCAATGATATGTCAGGGTGTTAAAGCCCATATTGCCATTGGAGGTTGGGGTGGTAGCATATACTTTTCTTCCAACGTCGCAACAGCGGAGAATCGCACTGCATTTGTCAACACGGTGGTAGACTTTGTCGAACAGTATGATCTAGACGGTATCAATTTCGAGTATGTATGCATGGTCAGCCACCACAGAAATATCACTGATCCACTTTTGATTTTAGCTGGGAGTATCCAAACAAACAAGGCATTGGCTGTAATGTTGTCAGCTCTGAAGACACCGCAAACTTTCTCTCCTTTCTCCAAGAACTTCGTGAAGATTGCTCTAATCTCACCATCTCGGCAGCGGTGTCTGTGACGCCATTTCTTGATTCCAATGGCAAAGCGTCGACGAACGTCACTGCCTTTGCAAAGGTTCTTGACTATATTGCGATCATGGACTATGATATTTGGGGTTCATGGTCCTCTGCTGTTGGCCCTAACGCCCCACTCTACGATTCCTGTGCGAGCTCATCTTATCAGCAAGGCTCAGCTGCTTCCGCAGTGAACGCCTGGTCAAATGCAGGCATGCCCCTCGATCAAATCGTCCTAGGTGTTGCATCGTACGGCCACTCATACAGTGTCAAACCCTCCGATGCGTTCGTGTCGGGCACAAAGACGCTAGCCGCTTACCCCGCATTTAATTCATCTAATCAACCCGTGGGGGACGCATGGGATAACACCGGGGGCGCGGATTCCTGTGGTGTTTATCAAGGCTCCGGAGGTACCTTCAATTTCTGGGGACTAGTCGACGGCGGCTTCCTTAACTCGGAAGGTACGAATGCTGAAGGTATCTACTATCGATACGACTCGTGTAGCCAAACGGTGCGTATACCCTTGAACGAGGGACTATTTTGTTTCTGATGGACTTGCTTGCAGCCCTACGTTTACAATGAAACGTCCGAGGTTATGATTTCCTACGACAACGCAAAATCTTTCGAAGCTAAAGGCACATTCATCGCCGACACTGGGCTGCTGGGGTATGCTATGTGGCAGGCGGGTGGAGACTACGACAATATCCTCGTCGATGCCATCAATTGCGCTGTATAGACTCTCCCGCTCTATTGCACAAAATACGCTCATACCCACGCCATCTCGTTGTGCTTTGCCATGTCATAGTTACCCTACAACTTTGTGGTTTTTCAAAAACCAAGATACCCTGAGTGACGTTCCGAGATGGGGAAGAACCCGCCACTGGGGTCGAAGGTTACCCAACACTACCCGAGACTCCAGAAAGTCTAATCTCAAAAAAAAAAATTATTCGTTCACATGATTCGGACAAAGTTCAGTTTGGATATGGATAGATGACTTGCTGCTAGTGGTTAATGTGCACTTAGGATGAAATAACGTCGGGCGTCCTCCGAATCGGACGAGCTACCCAAACTCTAACCTACAGACCCAACAAAAATTTTCAACCGCATGATAATACGGTTCATGAGGATTTAGTGTACCGACTTGGTTATACTTGCTTATTGCAGCACAAGAGTGCGTATATACGCAAGTGACGGTCATCCGTGGCCATAGCATACGGCTTTCACAATGAATGTCCTATCCCCCCACTTGCAGAAGTCATGTGGGTTTTCTATACTTGCGCCCTAAACCTGTTTGCAATTAATGTGTCACTATGGTGAAATTTCATCTCATCCCACTCGGCATCCAGAAGCTCGCGCACAACAGGTCCACATGCAAATAGATACAACAACTCCATCAGTCCAAGCTGTCTAATAGTAAAAAGCAGTCCGTATCTGATCGTACACCCCCCATCAGATCCATGTTTTGGAACTAGGTTTCACCAGTCTGATTCCCTGGACCGGGGGCGATGAATCTTCATCCTCGGAAATCTCCTGCACAGGTGAGTTCTGCTCCCATAGGCTTATGCTCTCCTCTTCGTCATCTAAACCTCTCGGGTATCGCCGAAACTGCCCCGTTGAAGAGCCACGTCGTGTGCGTTCCGTAGGGCGTATATCTTCCTGGCTCCGGTAGTTTCGCGGAGGAGAATTATGTGGCATCATGTCAGATGACGAGGGGAATTCAGTCATCGTGGGAGTTGTTGGTGTTTCGAATGGATCACTCTTGATTGGATTATGATACATTGTCGACACGGTGGGTGCTGGTGGCTCATCATTGGCACGCGGCGGTACAAATAGCGACTGCGAACTACCATGTGCTGATGAAGTATCGGCGCTTGGTGGAGGAGGATACTGGAATGATGGTTTTGTCTGCAGTGATGGTGTGGAGTGCACTGCGTCTCTGTGCTCATGCGTGGCATCCGCATCTCCACTACCTGGTGGGCGGTACGAATGCACAAGATCTTGTGATCCGAATTTGATGGCAGGTCTCCGCGGGCTGTATGGTGTTGTTGATCCAGACGAAAACGACGACGCGCGATCTGTCTCGGACAGCCGCGGCACAGGGGCATCATACAGCTGATGACGTGTCAAACCATCATACGCGTTATTCTCGTGAGTGGTGGAAGGTAGACCATCTGGACGCCCCCGGAGAGAGGAACTCGCGTGCCTGCTTGATTGGCTCATCTTCCGTGCTGAACGGGCGCGGATGATGCTACTCATGGTGCCGAACGTGCCACGCAAGGCTTCGATGCCGGGATCTTCCATACCGGTAATACCCTTCTCCTCGGCATCTTCTATGGGTGCGCGAGAGGCTTGAAGGAGCATGGTAGACCGCCGATCAAGCTTCAGCTTCGTAGGGTCGATCTTGGACATTTGGAGGATTGTAATGCCGACGCATATGGTGAGGAAGGCCAGGACAAGGGTAAGAATTTGCGAGACAGAGGAGCTGAGCCCTTTGAAGAGAACCTGTGATGACGGGTGAGCGATCAGGCGGTATTGATGATTGTAGCTGCGCGCACGATAGTTGTGACCATTGAACAAAATGAAACTGTTGAAAGGGGTTAGTGTCAATCAGACTGTAACGCGATTGGGCGCGGGTCACGTACACAAAACGTAGTACGTGGGCGTTACTGTGATCGGTTCAGATCAGATTAGTTAGGCAGTGAGCGTTGATGGAAAAAAACTTTACCCATAGCTGCCATGTGGAACACTTGAGTCTAAGCACACATAGTTAATTTTTCACTCACCAGTATTGAATAACGCAAGTGCAATATTCAGGTAATAAATTTCCGTTACTGCGTCGCCTTAGTACATCGAAATGAAGGCATATTAATGACGCACGTAGTGTTATCACCACAAAAGCCATTAAAAAGTAGATAAACCAGTGTGTAAACTGTAGTACCATCAAATGATGTACGTTAAAAGAATGACAACAACTTGCCTGATTGTTTCCCATAATGGAGGATACTATGGCTGCACCGAGCCCAGTCGTAACACTTACACTGATGCCGCCAATAGTGCTGCACACAGATATGTACCAAAGCATGTTGTTCTTGCCGTACCTAGAAAGGAAAAGATAAATGGAGGAATAACATGTGAAACATGACTGACTTGGGTCCAAAGTAAAAGATAATGGAGAGGGCAATGGTCATCAGGGCAGATATGTACGCGAGAAAACCAGGTGCCAAAAAGAGTGTCCTGAAATCATCTATCTCACTGGGTGTTTGCTCTTGTGGGCCTTTTGCACCAGAAATAAGCTTTGGTATATGGTATTCGTTCGGTGTGATGCTTACCGTTGAGAGCAATGATAGTGGAACCAATCTGGCAGATATTGGTACACTTTTTGAAAAAGACGAGGGTTTGGTGATACTTACAATACATAGGGCACAACCCAGCCATCCGAAAAAGGTGAGTTTCTCGTTGAGAAAGATGGAAGATAGGATGGCACATATTACAACAGATAGTGCGCCCATAGGAGTCTTGAAACGTCATAGTGAAGATATGACAGATAATGATGTGTTTCAGTACACACCACAATAAGTGCTTCAACAAACGCATATGCTTTGAAGGATTAGCCTAGAATAGAGTTAAAGTTCGAGTGACATACCAACAAAATTACACAGCTCTCCACATATCATCACTTGACGATCCACGTATTATACACAGTACAAGTAGCAGAATACAAGAACTCACTTGTCATGCCAATCCACCATAATGGCTTTGGGAGGAAATATCAATAACAGGCTGAGGGTGGCGGAGATGGCACTCACAGATTTGAGGTACGCGACACCTTCGCCTGCTGCATGCCCGGCCTGCGAGCGCAATAAGCCCTTCTTCTTGAAGACAAAACTAGAGCCAATCAACAAGCCACTCGTTACTGCGAGTACTATTCCGACGACCTGGGTAAATAAATTAAGGTTGGATAGTAAGACCTAGAGTGAACCGCGCCTACTTTAAGGCTTGAGGGTAATTGAAAGGTAGTGCTTGAACCAGAAGCAGTGGCGGAGGAAGACGTTACAGACGATGTCGATGAAGTCGTCGTTGTGGTAGACATGGTCGCAGTGATGTCGATGAAGCCCGCAGTAGGTGGGTCAACCTGAGTGTCACAGTTATTCTTGAGTTGCGATGCACTCTCAGAGCCAAGCCCCATCGGCCTGGACCGAAACCGGGGTAAAATACCATTTTTGGATAATTAACCTCCGTACCGGGAAAGTCCGGCAGTTACTCCGACGGGTGTTGTAAAGAACCCAAAAAGGAAGGATTATGGGGAACGGAATAATATTAATATCGTTCTCGGGCAGACGCCTGTGCAAAGGCTGTTGAAAGTCCTGGGATCCAGTCCGTCTTGAGCTGGGAGTCCTCGTTACACCTTTTGGTGAGAATTCTGTTCTC
This sequence comes from Suillus occidentalis, assembly GCA_016628085.1. Taxonomy (NCBI): domain Eukaryota; kingdom Fungi; phylum Basidiomycota; class Agaricomycetes; order Boletales; family Suillaceae; genus Suillus; species Suillus occidentalis. The sequence continues at coordinate 43,679 of JABBWB010000308.1, forward strand.
ACTTTCTTTCTGATCTTCATCATCTCTGTTCTCTTTTAGACCCAGGTCGACGCTAGGTTGACCAGCGCGCATCCTCCACTGGCAGCTCTGGGAATCATCAACTAGAGTGTCTGGCCAGAAGACGCTAATCATTTGCTCATGGACTCGACCATTTACCTTTCTTCGAATGACCATGGGTCTGACACAGAGTTGATTCTTGCCGAACCATCATCTTCTCCAGAACAGGATGCCACAATCCAATTCTCGCATCAACGCTTTGTGCCTACAGACTTTTTGAAACCAGAATCTGGCGACCATCCAGAGATTGCACCCTTTCTGACTGAAGAGCCTGTGAGTCTTTCCGCCCCCTCGTGATCCACCGCGTGCACCGCGTGCACCGCATCTTGTCTTTGATGTATCAGTGAAACAAAGTTGAACATTCCTTTCATTCTAGTTAACTTCGCCCAGCCTTATCAAACGTTCTCTGGGTTTGAGCAAGGCGTCATTCTCATCCCTCACCTCTTCTCGGCAAGGAAGTTCCAGCAACATTGTTTACCCAAACCGTGGAGGAGCCGATTCACAAATCATCTCAGACTTCTATGGTCAACCGCTTTCCGACTTCTCCTTACGCGAGCAGGGGAAGTTCGAGTGATCTCCGCAGAGGCAAAATGAAGAAGTTCACGTTCACCGATATGCTCAGGAAGCGCAGCCGGGAAGGCTCTCATCAGACACAGGCATGTCATCCCAGATGACATCAATTCTTCTCTTGTGCCTCCGCTTCAACAGAAACCTTTATGAACCCGTTGTTCCATCTTCCTCACCAGTACTTAAGAAAGACAAAAAGGAAGAAGGGGCGACAACAAAAGGGACGACACAACTTCCCATTGAAGCCAAGTCCCGTGATAAATCCCCTCGCGGAAGGGTGATGAATTGATGTGAAAAATCGATCTTGAATCAATTGTGTCATGGATGGTATCGTCAATCCATCCCTCTCCGGGCAGAATATTGTACCATCGAACATTTCCCATCAAGTACGGTCGATCCAAGCACTGCCAGTACCTCTGGAAGTAGCTTCCATCAGCCCCCGTCACCCACTCTCCACCTCCACCTCCTTCGTGTTCAGCAATCCCCATCCATTTTCCTCCACTCTCCTCCAGCAAGCGAAAGGCTTGCATCGATTTTCGAAAGCTGTCTCCGAAGAGTTTGCCCCCTTCAGTTGGACCGGAGAGGTAGACATATTTGGAGTAAATGTCATGAAACACCTCTGTGGACCGCTCCAGAGAGCTGGGCTGTGAGAAGGACGGTGAGGAGGAGGTAGACGTAGGTGTGACTCAAGCTCCGAAGAGAGCACAAGAGATACCACATCGTCTTTCAATAGCTCGGGATTTAGTTCGAAACGCAAATCCCGTCGGAAGAGCAACCACCCGCGTAAGCTGCCCTCTCGCGGCAGCAATGACCGCGTCCGCGTTCGAATATATCGCGCGGACGGATCATATCACGTTGCCCCTATCTCGATACACTCTACCGTTGCGGAGCTCACCCCGTACTGAACCAGAAGCTATTTGCGCACAAGGAGCGTGAGACACATAAACTGTATCTCAAGGAGAGGGGACGAGGTACGTCTTACTGCTGTGCGCGCTAGCTTGTGTTTCTCACTGTTGTCAGAGCGTGTATTGGCGCCCACCGAGAGGCCAGCTGCCATTGTCATTCGCCGGTTGGAGCAGGCGGGATACGATCAAGCGGATAGTCTCGCTTTTCTCGGTGCAGAAGATATGACTTTCCTCATGAAATTTGTTTATAAAAGTCAAACTCCTCGGCCCAGCAGTAAGTTGACCAAGGAAAACATTACAATCTAACTTAACTTCTTGCTTTCAGGCTGAAGAGCTTACCTTTGATGCATTCGACCTTGTCGACCTGACAGGCTGTAGTCTACCCACCATACCCATCGTCCTCCATCAAAATGCCAGCTCGATTGTGTATCTCAATCTCTCACGCAATCCAATGGTTGAGATACCCCTGGATTTTATACAGTCCTGGCACGACCCTCCGCGATCTCAAACTTTCCAGCATGGCGATGAAGAAAGTGCCTCAGAGTGTTCGGCACTCAACCAGCCTACATCGACTCGACCTGTCGTGTAATCGCATCGTGGACTTGGACGACGCTGGCCTCGACCGCATACCTGAACTCTCACTCTTGAAGCTCCAGAATAACAGGATAGAGCAGTTGCCCTGGTATTTTCCCCGCCTCAAGTTTTTGAACTTCCTAAACATCTCAAACAACAAGTTCGTGAACGTGCCTAGCGTCATCTGTCAGCTGCCCTGTCTTGTCGAGCTCGATATGTCTTTCAACATGATCACTGAACTTCCAGAGGAAATTGGTCGACTCACTACTCTCGAACGCCTGATTTTGATTGGGAATCAGGTGGTCAAGTTACCTGAAGAATGCAGGAATCTTGTCAACCTACAGTTACTTGACCTGTCGAAGAATAACATATCCGACATTTCCGTCGCCTATAACCTACCCAAACTGCAACATCCCTATGCTGATCATAATTCTGTTCACGCCCTTATCTGTCGATTGGTCCCCGCCTGTCAGTTCTGGACGCCTCCCACAACGATATCAATTCCTCAAATTCGCTGCTAGCTCTCCACCGCAAATATCGCACACCCTCACACTGCTTGATGTCTCCTACGCCCAAACTTTCGTCTCTTGACGCATTCGATTTCTCCCAGCTCATGCCCCTTCAAACCCTGAAACTTGACCACAATGAACCTCCGGACGCTCCAGACTCCTCGGCGAACTTTCCCATCTCATACACCTGTCATGTTGCGACAACAAACTCGTCTCTTTGCCATCCACTATCGGCACTCCTTCAGCGCATGGAAAACCCTTGATGCCCACAAACAACAGCTTGACGGAGTTACCTGTGTCCCTCTGGAATGCGCATCGTCTAATCCATATCAACGTCACTTCGAATCTGCTTGCTAGCTGGCATGATCCTCCTGGAGACAACTTGGTTGCACCTGCGCCATCTGGAATAACTCTCGAGATCCCCTTATCACTATCACCCTCTCGGGCCGGCCACATTCCAAGAAAGCCCTCCAATGCTACATACACCATGTCAGAATACACAACGCACCTGTCGAGCACTCCCACCTCTCGCCTTACTCTCTCGAGCGACTCTCAATCGGAGAGAACCGTCTGACAGAAGAAGCAATCCCTCCGTTTTACCATCCCAAGGAGCTCCGTGTCCTCAAACTTATCCTTCAACGAAATCCAAGAACTACCGTCTTCCCTTCCTCCGCAATCTACAGCAGTTGGAGGAACTATATCTCAGTGGCAATCAATTAACAAGTATCCCCACTGGAAGACCTTGTGAAAATGACCAGATTGTCGGTGTTGTTCTTGAATGGGAACACAATTTAGACACGTCCCGCCTGAACTGGGCCAAATTCCCAGTCTGACCATCATTGACGCAGGCAGTAACCTGTTGAGGTATAACATTCATAATTGGGAGTTTGATTGGAACTGGTATGTTTCGTTCGTTTGAATGTAGATGACTGGTTTGCTCACGGCGCCTTTGCAGGAATTTCAATCGAAACTTGAAGTACCTTAACCTGTCAGGGAACAAGAAATTGGATCTCAAGCAGAACAACGATGGAAAGGCGCGGGTTTGATGAACTATGGGAGGGTGCTTTCCGACTTCTCTCGACTATCTCCGCTCCGTGTTCTCGGGTTGATGGATGTCATGACCACTTTCCTTCCCAACATTCCAGAAGACTCTGACGAACGACGTGTTCGTACTTCTCAGACGGAAGTTAACGGAATGTCTTATGGCATTGCCGACACCATTGGGAGGAATGGGTATCTAACTACGCTTGATCTCGTCTGCCCGAGTTCGGAGGCAAGAAGGATGAGGCACTGTTCGCAATGTTTGGGCGCACCAAAGCTTGCCCGGCAACAATTCCTGTCGAAGTACCTGCACGACAATTACGCCTCTGTCTTTACCGAGCAGCTTGCTCAGCTGAAGAAAGACCAGAAGGGGGAGCGAAGGGATGGCGTACCGGACGCATTGAGGGCACATTCCTAAAGCTGAACAGACAACTCCACGACAAGCTCTACTCGCAGCCATCTCGTAAGATGTCCCAAGTCAGCGCATCTACCACGGGTCCTTCTGGACCGGATTCTTCTTACCTCCGACAAGGAGCCTCTGGCATCGTGCTTTACGTGGTCGGCGGCAGAACGCTGTATGTTGCTAATGTCGGGCATGCCCTTGCTGTCATCTCGAGCCAGGGAATGCAGAACTCATTTCCAGAAATCATGACCCTTATGATCGGATGAGGCGAGCGCATCCGGCTCGCAGAGGGTGGATATCACCGACGGGGTCATCCATAACGAAGTTGATACGTCTAGAGCTTTGGATATTACCACGACTTTCCCGTTGTCAACGCGCGACCCGACATTATGTGCGCCAGCTAACTGAGCTCGACGAGTTCGTGATCATCGGCAATCGCGGATTGTGGCAGTATATATCCTACCAGACCGCAGTCGATATGCTCGCTCGGAAGCTGACCCAATGATTGCGGCACAGAAGCTACGTGACTTTGCCATAAGCTATGGCGCGGACGGAAACACCATGATCATGGTAATTGCGTCTCCGACCTCTTCCGCTCTCGACAACCCATCACAGACTCGCTCGTGGATCCAGATGTCTACACCTCTATCAACAAAAAGAGGGCAGGGAAGAAAGCAGATATCGTTGATCGCACCATTGCTCGTTAGAAGGAGAGGTTTCACCGCCCACTGGGCATCTCTGCTGGTATTCACCGATTCGAAATTCAACACAGTTATGGGAAGCAATGCAGGCATGCCCACGGCAATGCGTATTCACAATAACCTGTTGCGACGACATCTTCGAACTTGCGGTGGTTACGTGTCAAGACGGAAGGCGATGCATTCATGTGCTCCTTTCCGACTACCCTTGCTGCGATGTGGTGGTGCCTCATCGTTCACTGCAACTTCTCCGCGAATCCTGGCCGCTGGAGATATTGGAGTGCCCGAAGGTAAAGAGGTGTATGATGAGCATGGACAACTTCTTGCACGTGGACTTTCAGTTCGCATGGGGGTTCACTGCGGTATTCCAGTATGTGAACCAGATCCAATCACTAGTCGCATGGACTACTTTGGGCCCATGGTCATCCGAGCCGCTCGTATCAGCGGGATCGCGCTGGGTGGGCAAATCATGTGCAGGCCGATGTCGTTCGCGAGATGAATGCCAGATCTTCGAAAATGGTCCAGACACGGAGTACTCAGAGTGTCAGCCAACTCAGGCTATCGAGGCGATCCGGCAAATGCAGATAGCCCTTGTCCCTGCCGGGGAAGTGAAGTTGAAGGGGCTGGAGATTCCGGAGGTGGTTTCCCTCGTCTACCCAGCAGCCCTCTTAGGCCGTCAGGACTTAGATGCATCTGGGTCGCATCTGAGCACCTCTACATCAACAGCTCGCCTCGAGCAGTGAGCATCGCTCAAGTCAGAGACCTAGCTATGCTATGCCTGCGTATTGAGGCCCTGACTTCGGGTCGCATCTTTCGCCCTCTCGAACAGAAGGAGCATGTGTCTGACCTTCCATTGGAGCCTCTCTCCGACGAAGACGTTTCGGAACCTACGGTGATGTATGGTGACCCGAACTTGCTTCTCCCCCGATGAACGAGAAAACGTCTGATCTTGAGATCATGATGCACCTTGATTCGCTTTCTTGCGGCTTGAGAACGCTGTTGCATGTCTAGCTCTCAAGAAACTGTCTGACAAATCATCCGCCATTGTGACAGCTCTAGAGGGCCATGAGGGTATTGACGAACAGACTCTTCATTTGATAACTTCGTTGTTATCTCGCTGTTGACCTTTTTATTGTGATTTCTATCTCTCTTTTACTCCTCTGCTGCATCACTGTACTGCATTTGCATTCAACACGTATATATTACCTGCACGCCCTTGTTATGCATATAATGGTTGTACAATTTTTATACCAGTTCGTCTCTGACTACCGAAATGAATGACATTCATTTGGAACAGTTAAGTGTGAATTACCTGGCGTTTGCAGAAACTAGCAAGTGACAATTGTGTGAAACGTGACGCCTTAAATGTGGGAGTGTTATTCACAACGACCTCACCACGAAGTCGGCGGGATCAGGACTTTGG